>PVLD010003446.1:0-13685 GCA_004027595.1 Dinomys branickii
ATTTCCTCAGTCGTTTTTGTATTAGCAGAAATGAAGATAACTTTATATTATACAGCATCCAGTGCAAATTCCCTACTATCTTATCTATAATTTGGTATTTCCTTTAATGTTTTTGTGTTAACTAATGTGAAGATAACTATGTAATACAACATCCAGTTCTAATTCCCTACTATATTCTGTATAACTTTGTATTTTCTGTGTTTATGGCTTTTCTGGTTCATATGTCTCCATTCTTTTGTCTTTAAAATAAAATTAAAAAAAAAAAAAAAGAAACAGTCCCTCAGCCAGCTCCAATAAAGCTTTGTTCGTTCGCATTTTCTTTTCTGGTTTTCTTGTGAATGTCTTTCTTGATAGACTCACTTGCTGCAACAAACTAAGACCACGGGGCCCTTCATACTGAAGACAAATTGACTTTCTCAGTTTAAGGACCACCTCCTAGTTCCTTTCTTTCAGTGGTAGGAGTTGAGTGGGGGGAAGGTGGAAATGAGGTCTAACCTTATTTTGCACACTTAGTGTGTGCTTGATCCTGGGAAGAAGATAAGTGCACAAAAATTTATTCTTTACCAAGGAACAATGGTAACTTTATAACAGGAAAGCCAGGAAACACCATTGTAACCAACTGATCAAGGTCACCATCACCAGGAATGTCACTGATGCCATGCTATTTCTATTGTGATGCTTCTAGGAGGGGACATCCGTCCTGAGGCATCTGAACCCTAATCTCATCCAAATGAAACATCAGGCAAGCCCACACAAAAGGTCACAGTACATATATTTGACTGCTATTCTTTAAAACGTTAAGGTCATGAAAAACCAGGGAAGTTGAGGAACTGTCACAGATTGCAAGAATGAGGAGTAAAGGCAATGTACCATCCTATGTTGGATCCTGGAATGCAAGCTGACATTAGCTGGTGAAATTCAAATCAAGTTTGGAATTTAGTTAATATCATTGTCCTGACATGAATTATTTACTTTTGGTTACTGTTTTGGAGTCATGCAAGACTCGGGATGCAGCCAGAAAGGTACATGGGGGAAACTCTCAGTACTGTTTTTATTCCTCTTCCGTAAATGTAAAACTATTTCAAAATAAAGTGAGGAAAGATAGAAACAGGAACAGAACATTTCAGGACAATTTGTGGGTAGGGAGGAATGGTAGGGCCACACAAAAAATAGGGTTGATGAGATGGGGAAGAGTTTGGAGGAATCATGAAAAAATATAGCTAGGGAGCACTGAAGGTGTCCAGAAATCAAACAACCTGGGAATGCTACCTAGGAAGCAGATGGATTCTGGAGCTCTGTTATGGTTGATGCATTGTGTCAACTTGAGGAGTCTAGAAGATTAACTAAATAACTCAGCAGTTCCACATTCTGGGGTGAAAAGGACACACCCTTCTTACTTTAGAATGTTGTTCATTGTGTTGATTTGAGAAGTTTAGAAGGTTAACTGTGTGAGTCAGCAGGGAGCTGGGGTCCTCACCTTACATTCAGCCTGAGCCTGTGCAAGAGGAGGGCACTGAGATGGTGTGGGTGTGGGCAGATGGTGGCCCGCATACAGTATAAGGGAAGGAAAGAGGCTTGCTTTTGCCCCCATTTTTGCTCTTGCTGCTTTTGCTGTCTTGTGCCACCTTGAAGGGTTGCCCCTGTGAGCTGCCACTCTGCCTTGGAACCAGCTGATTATAGACTGAAACCTCTACAAACTGTAAGCTAAGCAAACCTTTCCTTCCTTAATGTTGGGAGTCGGGTATTTTGTCCCAGCAACAAGAGAAAAGTAACTAAGACAAGCTCTGAGAACTGGGCTGAAGATGAGGATTCCAGAGTCAATGGTCTCACTGGGAGAAATACCAGAAAGGGGAGAGAGGTGCAAAGCGGGGGTGGTGGAGAGAGGAGCCAGGGGAGCCAGGCAGGACCCTAAGGATGAGTATCACCTAAGCACAGGGTGAATTTCATGTTTTAGAGAACAAGGATCTACATTCATATTTGCTGATATATGATAAAGAATCTGAATGCTATAAATCAGTTCTTTTTTTTTTTTAACCAAAGAGCTGATTGCAGGAGATTCGCAGCACACCTCTGTGTGTGGTCTCATTCATTTAGCCAGCCCCAATGTGTGGACATGTCAACTGTGTCCAACATTTTTTAACATAAGGGAAAAAAATGCCTAGAAATTATACCTATGTCATACCTCACATGTGTGTGTAGGAAAAATTTCTGTTTGCAGTGTCCTTTTCTGTTAGCATACGTTGTGATAAAAAATAAGTATATTCATTAGGGGGAGCTAGTACACACCCATGTCTGATCCTTTCTCTTCTCTTCCTGCCTCGCCCATCCCCCACCCCAACCCCCTCATTCCCACGCAGTCCGCCTCCTTGTTTTCTATCAGTCTTCTACTTTACTCTACATCATTTATACTTCGGGTTTCTCATATAAGAGAAACCACACTACATTTAACCCGCGTCTTGTGGAGGACAATCTGGATGACCTTCTTTAAAAAAAGAGCGAGTATTTCCATTTTGGCTAAGCCAGGCCCTGTTTCCATGTATTGAGAAGTACAGAGCTGGCTAGGGATTCTCCTCATCCCTTCAGTTGGCTCCCCACCACTGTAAATGTGCCTGAGTGTCTTTACTGTCTCCGTGGGTTGCACTGGAAGTGGTAGATTGGAATTAACTCACTAAAATTGTAATAACCTTTCCATGGGGCTGCAAATATAAACTTCTCAACCAAAACAAGGACCAGGAAAGGCTTGCTATAGTGTTCGATTTATTTCACTTAGCATTATGGTCTTAACGTACGTTCATCTTTTACAAATGACTTAAATTTATCCTTTCTGGCTGAATAGTGCTTTATTGTTTATATGTACCAAATTTTCTTTATCCATCCATTGATGGACATATTGGTCGCTTCCAAGATTTAGCTGTATGAATTGTGCTGCTGTAAATGTAAACATGCATATATCGGTAAAACCTGATGTCTTTAACTCTTTCAGGAAGATACGCAGAAGAGTTACAGCTGCATCAAATGAAATTTCTATTTTTAGGATTTTCCTCTTGAGGAATCTTCACACTGGCTTTTTTATAAGAAAAATTTCTAACACTATTATTTTTAGTTAAAATCTAGATGTATTTCTAATATTTATAATAAATAAATTATTTAAATAACAAACATTAAAATAAATATTCTATGTAGCTTTCTATGGAGGTAATGGTAATTTATGTTCATACAGAACATACAGTGCCTGTCTGCTCTCAACAAACAGTGGTAACACAAAAGTATTTATCAGTTTCTAAGTCATAGTCAATCTGATACAGGAAGAATTACACCTCATAGAACTTACATTTGTCTTTCTCAGTGAAACTGAAGAGATATTAGATTTATTCTTCTACGAACTATCTCTGTTCTTTTCCCATTTTATAACTGGATTGTTGTGTGCTTGCTCTTACTGACTTTCGGAGCTTTTTATAAATGTGGAAAATTAACTCTATGCCACAGGTAACAAGCATTTCTATTAATATGTCATTTGTGTTTTATTTTCTTTATGACTTTTTTAGCACGATTTTTTATTTTTTATGATATCGTATCTAGAAAGTCCACCCAAAAGCTGAGATTAATTTTTACAATTTTCTTCCATGTTTGCTTGTACTATTTCATAGTTTCTGTGCTCTATGGCTAGGCCTTTGTATCACTTGGAATAGATCCTAATTTGATCTGATGGCTGGATATGTCTTGTCCTCTGTAACATCACTTCCTAAGACAGTACCTGAAACCTTGTAGATACTCAATAAATATATATTAAATATATGGAAAACTGGATTCCAGGTACCAAAATTCAAAACAAAAAAGTGTGAAAAATTAGCATTCAGACCTCCCAAAACATTGTTTTCTGAAATCATTAGTCTGTTCCTCTAGCACTTTACTGTATCTCAAGGACCCTGAGACTCTGTCTCCCATCTGCCCTGTCTCCCATAGGAAAATCTCACTCTGAGCTGACTCAGTGCCTAGAGCAATGCACGGTGCCATTTCTCAGAGGGTGAGAAAACTGCTGCTCATCTTTCTTCACTCGAGGGCCTGTGGCTGGGAAGAGCACCCGGCTCTGACTGCAGCTCTGCAGTCACACTGCTGACTGCATGGAGGTCCCTGGAGATGTCAGCCTTGCTGAGCTCCTTTCCATGCTATGGGGTGCTATCTGAGGTATGCCTAGCTCCTGACTATAGAAAGCATCCTCTTCTATGTTTGGCTGTGAAGACCATTGGAAATGTAAAACCAGTGTCCTGAAATTTTTCTTTTTTTTTTTGTCTTTTTGAGACAGGGTCTTGCTATCAGTTCAGGCTGGACTTGAGCTCACTTCGTAGCCCAGACTGGACTCAAACTTGCAACGATCCTCCTGCCTCAGCCTCCCAAGTGCTGGGATTACAGGCGTGCGCCACCATGCCCGGCTTGTCCTGGAAATTTTCATCTAGTATTTGGGAATCAAAGCAGGTCTTTTCTGAGGTACAGTGTTAGGTTACAGAATATAAACTTAAAATGGAGTGTGTGGAGAGAAAAAGAAAGACACATGATTTGAAGGCAAGTTTTGTAGGAAAAACAGCTTGCATTGTTATGTAATGTGGGGAAAGAGGGAAATGCAGGGGAACAGACAGAAATTCACAAAGTGGCCTCAACTTTTGACTGTTCTGCTTCACAATATTCCAACAAAACTGAGTGCAGAACTCTACTTCTGCCCCTCCTGTCTCTGGCTTTCTCCATTTGAGGATGCCTCAATGGATCATGCTGGGTAAGATCTTTTTTTAATAAATTTTTAAAAATTTATTTATTTATCATTGTTACTATTGTTTTTGTTTTTTAAAATGTACATGGTGTTGGGGATTGAACTGAGGGCCTTCTGCATGCAAGGCAAGAGCTCTACCACTGAGCCGCATCCCCAGCCCCCATGCTGGGTAAGATTGCTCCTTACCTTTCCAAAGCTGAGAAGCATCAGTGGCCTAGGCGAGCGATGGTAAACCTTTTAGAGATGAGCTCCCAAACTGTATCACAAAACCCACTTATCACAAAGTGCCAACACTGCAATATTGACATTTTAAACCTGAATATTGACATTTTAGTTTAGAAATAAAAAACTCAAACATTAACATCTTTCAAGTTAAAAGAGAAATAAGTAACACTCATGCCATAGGTTTGCCATCACTGGCCTAAGGGATGCTAGTGCAGACTGTGATGAAAAGAGGGGCAGGAGTGAGAGAAAGTTCCTGACTTGGAAGAAATGGTTTCCTCCTCCTGGAAGAGCCCGAGGAAGCCACAAGATTTGCAGAGCCTGAGCTCAGCCGGGCCTGGGGGGAGAGTAAATGAAATGGTGACATCTAGGGTTGGAGAGTGTGTCTGAGGCTTCACCTGATTCAAAATCAGACCCCAGCTTCATTGTTCCAAGAGGACTCAGCAAACCCAGGTCCAACCACCAGGAGAGAAGGCAGCAGGCTCACTGTAGCTGACATACATACTCAGTGTAGACACACCCAAGTGAGAAAGTGTGTGTGTGTGTGTGTGTGTGTGAGAGAGAGAGAGAGACAGAGACAGGGACAGGGACAGAGAGAGAGAGAGAGAGAGAGAGACAGAGACAGAGACAGAGACAGAGACAGAGACAGAGAGAGAGAGGGAGTGCACGTTACGTTGAGCATGCCTGGGGATTTGATAAAGAAATGACTGAAAGGCAGACAGAGGAGAGGTAGGGTGTTATTTATTTATTACTGCCTAAGAAATCCACAGAAACTGGGAAATAACAAATGAGTGTTGTTTTAAGCCCATCTGAAATATGTGCTTGGATAATTTGTTTTGTCTGGAACCTAAGCAGGCTTAGCTGAGTCCTCTGCCTCAATCGAAGTGCCAGCTGGGACTGATGTCTCATCTCGTGGCTCAGCTGGGAAGGAGTCACGCTTAAATTCATTCAGTGTTTCATAAACAGTTGGACTTCATTTTCCCTTGGTGGAGGCCTTAGTTCCTTGTCATGAGGGCCTGGCCCACACTGCAGCTTGTTTCATTAAAGCCTTGGGTCACGAAGGCAAGCAAGGGCTCGGGATATAGCTCAGTGGCACAGTACCTGCCTGGCAAGCACAAAGTCATGAATTCAATTCCTGATTCAAAAAAAAAAAAAAGCAACTGAGAGTGCCAGCAAGACAAAAGTCACAATGTTCTTTTTACCTAATTACGGAATTGATGTGCTATTGCATTTGCCATGGTCTTAATTAGTAGTAAATCAAGATTCAAGCCCCTAATCAAAGGAAAGGAATTTAAAAGGGCACCAATAACGGGAGGTGGGGATTCACTGAGGCCGGCTTAGACATCTGATGGGGTGGTACCTAGAGAAAACGTCTGAAACTACACTACCTTAGGGGCCTACACTTTTCTTGACAACTGTGTAAGCAGACAACTTTTCAATTGAATTAAATAGCAAAGACAAAAGTTTTGAAAATACTAATTTTCCTAAAATGTTCTAGGACTGATTTCCTACTAGTTCATAAGCGATAGGCTTTATTTCTTGTGATATTGCCTTTTCAAAATCGTAATTAATGAAAAATAGGCAATCCCTCCATCATCACGGCTGTTCACTTTCACCCTGTGCCCTGTCGTATTCAGTATTTTGTCCTCAGGAGAGATCCCAGGGTGCTTTGGTTACCTCGTGCCCTGTAACAAGTCACCCCAGCGCTGAGTGGCTTAAAGCAACACTGTTCTGCTCGCCAATCTGGGGTTTGGACCAGAAGCAGCTCTGGTGACTTGAGGATGGAGCTGGAGTCTTCTGGAGGCACCTGCTCACTCACGTGTCAAGGGACTGACAGTGGCTCTCAGCTGGGGCTGGGGCTAGGACACCAACCGTCCCATCTCCGGAGGGTAGATTTTTATCTAGGGTCTGAAAAAAAACCTTCACCAATAAAAGAATTAGAGATATAAGCTTAGAAGGGAAGAGAAACGGAAGAGCAAAATCCCTTTACTGGGAAAAGGAGAAAAAATAAATGGCTACTTTATTTTTTGTTTGTCTTTTTGAGACAGTGTCTCACTACACAGTTCAGGCTGGCCTTGAGCTCACTCTGTAGCCCAGGCTGGTCTCGAACTCGCACTAACTCTCCTGCCTCAGCCTCCCAAATGCTGGGATTACAGGGGCCAGGCTTAAGAGCTCTCTGTGTTTTGCTTAGCTATTCGCTCTCTAGCAGGGGACTCTGTATTTGCCAGAAACCTCACTGAGCCCCTTTAACTTTCCCTGCCTATCCCCCAACTTTCCTCAGGGCCTCTCTATGTGGCTGCTTGGGCTTCCTCAGAGCATGGTGCCTGACTTCCACGGATGAGCATCCCTGAGAGAGAACAAGAGGCGTGGCTTAGCCTTGAAAGTCGCCTAGTGCCTCTCTCACTTTAGTCTCATGTCTGCTTAATTGAACAGGAAAAGACATACACTTTATATCTCAGTAGAGGAATGTCTGGGTCCTGCCGTAAGGACGGGGTGGGGTGGGGTGAATATATTGCTGTGCTCATCTTTGGAAAAAAACCATCTGAGACATACTCCCCACTCTATCCCTGAGCCTTTTTCTTTTCTTACTTTTGAGACAGGGTCTCACTATATAGCCCAGGCTGGCCTCAAACTCACAGCAATCCTCCTGCCTCAGCCTTCCGAGTGCTGGGATTACAAACGTGCATTACCATGCCTGGCTATCCCTGAGCTTTTGCAGATGTCAGTGACAACACACATCACAAGGTGAAAAAAAGTATGTGGGCAGAAAAATGCAGCAGAACTAGTCCGGATAAAAATAGAAGCACTGTCCCTTGTCCCTTCGGTGTCTCCTCTTATTAGGGCAGGAGGCTGGAGCCAATCCATCTGCCTGCATTTCAGAATCGTGTGAGGTCAATGGTCAAGCCCATGGATCTGTTTGCAATTCTCAACTGGCCTGTTATTGTGGTCTGTAAAACTCTCCATTCCTTTTCTATTGCTGCATAACATTTATGAGCTGACGGTTTTGTAGGTCAGGAGTTCAGGCAGACTTGATGAGGCGCTGCCTAGTGTACTACAAGCACAAGGGCAAGATGCAGCCGACTGGGCTCTGGGGAAAGAATCAGTAAAGACCGCAGAAATTATGCGTATTAGAGGGCTTTCAACAGCTCTTGCAAGGTGCTGCTAGGGAGATTCTGACCACCAGAGGGCACAAGAAACACCACCCAGTGTCAGCGGTCCGAGCTGGAGCTAAAAGTACGATCCACAGGCCTGCAGCCTCACAGCACTTAGAAACTTGGTAGAAACCTAGAGCCTTAGGCCAGAACACAAGGCCTGCTGAATCAAACTCTGCATCTTGTGAAGACCCACAGGCCTTCCCTGTGTGTGAGTAAGCGGTGCATGAGTTCAGGGTTTCAGTCTTGGCTCTACGTCAGAATCACAGGAAGAGCTTTGAAGACTCCTGATTTGAGGGAATCCCCTCCAGATACTCTGCTTTGATGGGGATTCCAGTATGAAGCCAGGGCCGAGTATGCAGAATCTGTGTATGCATGGAATCGGGCCATGGTGCAAGTGCATGGCCACCTGGGTGTGTGGACACAGGGAAAGGACAGACATCCTTCTCTCAGGAGTCTTTGGAGTGCAAAACTCCAAACCTCAAGGACCTACAGGCTGGAGTGTAGTTAAAGCAAATGTGGAAGTGTTAGTCCATATTTCAAGTACTTTGAAAGTTCAAGTTATATACCAACTGCTCAGACAGAAATTCTAGTTCTCCTGCAGTTTGCTCAGTGCCGAGCACAGTCTTCTGTGTTTGCTTATCTTGCTTTCTGATCTCCACTGTGGAGTGCCTGAGAACAGAAAATGTGTTGGTTCACTGGGCCATGTTTGTTCAGTGAAGGAAGCACCACCCACAACGGTTATGTGACTGAGGCAGACCCTGGCTGGTGGTGAAATTAATGATTTAACTATAGGTAAGACTATCCCTTAGCCAGGCAGAGTGGCACATGCTATAATCCCAGCTACTTGGGGGGCTGAGGCAGGAGGATCCCAAGTTTGAGGCCAGCCTGAGCTACTTAGCAAGGCCCTGTCTCAAAAAAAAAAAAAAAAATCTCTAGGGTATATCTCAGGGGGAGAGTGCTTGCCTAGCATACTCAAGGCCCTGGGTTTAGTCACCAATAAGAAAGAGGAGAGGAAAGGAAAGGAAAAAAAGGAAAGGGAGGGGAAGAGAAGGGAAAGGAAGGGGAGCAGAGGGGAGGGGGGGGAGGACTATGCCTGCAAGATGGAGGAGCTCAGCCATGCGAAGGGGTGCCGGAAGCATATTCATCGATTCCCAGTGCCAAAAAGAAACAAATAAAATGGATAAGCATATTCACTTCACAGTCCCAGTGCTTTTATTTGTGAATTATGTATTTCATTTTCCTAGTCCCTGTCTGCATCAGATTAGAGTAGGTCGGCGGTACAGATGAGGAATACTAAGTGACAGAGAAATAAACAGTATGTTGAATTTTGCAGGATGAGTCAGGCAAATTAGGAGACATTACTTTCCTAAATTTCCTAATTTCCTACCTAGTTTTTCCAAGATGTGGCAACATCCAACTTTTGATTTCTCTTTCCCAACTATTGGGGAGCTTTTCTGGGGGTTTGATTTTGTTCTTCCTCTCTCTTCTCTTCCCCCAGGCTGACAGTTTTCCTTGTCATTCTGGAATTGTGTGTTAACTGTCCACCAAAGGTTTGCTGACTTATACGATCCCTCTCTCTCTGTCTTTCTCTCTCTCTGTCTCTCTCTCTCTCTCATTTTGTTTTGCTTTTTGAGACAGCATCTTGCTTTGTAGTGCATACTGGCCTTGAGCTCACTATGTAGCCTAGGCTGTCCTGCAACTCTCGGCATCCTCCTGCCTCAGCCTCCCAAGTACTGGGATTACAGGTATGCACTGCCATGCCTAGACTCCAGATTTCTCATCTTTTATTCAAGAGTCACTAGGGTTAGAGTCAACTCTCAATATGTGCTAGCTAAAATCATACTGACTGACTGCATGGTGAGCTTTTTCTTCTAGCTCCTCTTCCCCTTCCTCTTCTCCCTCTTCTCCTTATTTTCTTAGTACTGAGAATTGAACCCGGGGCCTTCACATGGAGCCACATCCCCAGCTACTATTTTTTTTAAGACAGGGTCTCACTAAGTTGCTATAGTTGCCCAGGCTATGCTCAAATTCAATCCTCCTGCCTCAGCCTCCCAGAGTACTGGGATTACAGGCATGCAGCACCATGCCGGGCAGCAGTGTAAACTATTTGAATACATTTTTATCGTGCCTGCACTCCAGGCTTCCCATCACACTTCTAGTTCGTGACACATTTGTGGAGTGAATGAACAATGAATAAAGTAAAAGGGTTTGTGAAGTTAAGTCTGAAAAAAGGAGGAAGCAGATGCAGAAAATAAATCTGCATTGAGTTTGCAGGTGCTGGGGGCAGGGCAACGTTTGAACCTCTGAACCAGGTCAAAACACTGTCAACACCGTATGACAAAAGTGGCTTTTCTGAGCCAAATAATGGACAACCACTGTGGCCCATCCCCTTCCCTGCTCCTGTCTGGGATCTCTCCTGCTCAGATGGAAAACTGAGTGCTCCCTCCATGAGCCTTCAGATGCTGACACCTCAGTAAGGCCTCCCTTGCTGCCCCATCTTCCTGTGTCCCCAAACAATTCTCCTCCACCCCTCCCCACTTGTGGTGTAGAAAGGATGAGTGATGTCTGTTGGAGACCACTACAAAGTGGCTCTGAGTAGGATTTAATATTAACCAATTGACTTTTCATATTTACTTGGGAGTAGTCCGAGTCTTAGGCACCTGGTCTGCAGATGGGCAGTTGATTCATAGTAAGTGAACCTGTATGAGTTGCTGGTCACTGCTGAGGCCTGTATTGGCCTGTGACGCTGTGATGCCTCAAGGACAAGGTGACCGGCAACTGAGGATGTCTGGCTCCTACTTCTACTAACTTTAAGGAAACTATGGCTTGCAGCCCTGCTGTGAAAGCCTTCTTTGAGATAACTTAGCTCTCCTAAATTAACATAATAGTACTTGGAGGAGTCCTAGAAAGGATTCCCGAGTCCTGCCCAGATTCTTGCCCAGAGTCCTGCATTTTCTTCAGTATTCTCCCTCCCTTATTTGAAAACCTAATAAAAAACGGGCCACCCAGAAAAGTCTTTGGCTAATTCAGATAATATAGAAGCTGGAAAGGAATTAGTCCCTCCTGGAAGCCCTGAAATCATATTCCATTGTCTCATTTTTTATTTACACCTTCGTCTGTCCACTCGCTTGGGAGATTGTGGGCCTGATCAGCCTGCAATAACTTCAGGTTATTTAACCCGGCTTTCGATAGACGTCCCCTGCCCTCTGCCACCACACCTGGAAATATAACGTTGAGTGAAATAAGCCAGACACACAAGCCCAGCCACTGTGTGGTATCTCGCGTTTGAATGAGGCAAAGTACAAAGAGAATAACAAACGGTGGACAGAAGGGGACCAGGGATGCATCCCTTGCAATGGGGAAGTGGTCCAAGGGAACAGGAGAGGAGTGAGGGCAGGGGAAGGGGAAATGAGTAGAATGAATATATGCTGTGTACAGGACCCTAATAACCTTGTTGTGGTTTGGGGTTTTGCAAGGGGAAACAATACAATACAGGACACCTATTTTATAAGATTATTTATAATAGTCACCCAAAGAATGATGTACAAAGAGAGTGCAGGACATCTGTCCACACGCTAAAGACCAAAGAATCCAGCTGAGGGCCTGGATCCCATGATAATGTCCTATGTGAGTCCAGATGAAGACCTAGAGCCCATACCAATGTCCCCCATGAATCCAACTGGAGGCCGAGAGCCCATGACAATGACTCATGCAGGCCTGTTTCACAGATCTGCTCTGGGAAGGCCTAGAGGTCAGTGGTGAAAGCTAGAAAGTCTGCCAGTGGGATGAAGGATCTGTGCTAGCAGGCTGAGGGTTCTTCACTGGAGCCAGGAAGCGACACTCAGAAGAACCAGAGCTCCCCTGAAAAGTACCACAGCTGTCCTCAGCAACAGTAAGGTTGCAGGAGCAACTCTGATGATCAGGAAAGCTGAGTTCCCATCCGGAAAGCCAAGGAGACAAGCTTCTCCTAGAGACCAAGCAGTGCACCAGTCCCCTCTCTGGAGCCCAGAATCGATGCTCGGAGTGAGGACCAGAGCTGCCCCAAAGTGAACCAAAGCCATTCTCAGTGACAGAAAGGTCCTGAACTCCTTTGATGAAGAGAACACCAAATTCATCAGGAAAGCCAGCATGACAAGGTCCTCCAGGGAAACCAGCTGCTCTGCTCCTAACAGCTTCTATCAGCTCCCAACAGCCTCTCTTTCTCCTCTCCAGTTCTGCCTCTTACGTTGCCAGCAACAATTCTCAGGTGGGCCTCCCACACACAGCACCATGAGGGTTCAGTTCCACTGGGTGTTACAAGTTGACCACCAGTTGTTAACCCACCACAAACCTCAATTAATGTAAACATTATAGGCCACAGCATGAGCTATGATGAATGATATCAACAAGAATGAAAAATAGGGGACTTGGCAGAGAAGGGAGAAAAGGAAAGGGAAGGGGACTAAAAGAAAAACACAAGCCGTGGTATGTGCATGGACCCACTTCCCAAACTGATCGTAAACTGCATGAACTGCAAGCATGCGCCAAAAAAAAAGAAGCAAGGAACTGCGTACCAGCTGTGCACCAAGCATTGTGCGAGCACACAGGGAGTTTGGCCGGGCCACACCCTGCCCTGTGCATGTGGTAGTGTGAGTGGAAGAGGCGCATTTACCAATGGATTACTCAGATGAACAATGATTTGCAGAAACAATATAAAGAAATAGGATGTCCTGAGACATTATAAAAGGATCCACTTTGCTCTGGGCCATCAGAACAGTTTCTAGAGGAGGTGATAGCTAAACTGGGTGCTGAAGGATGCATAGGAGCATTCAGACAAAAATACAGGAGTGTATTCACTCCTTGAGCAGATTTTTGGCATCCACACCCTATGACTAACACCAAGCGCACATCCTCAGGAACTCTTATTTATCAGGAGGTCCCAAATGGTGGTGAACACTTTGTTATGACTCAAGGTGATAATAAAAGATTTTTCCTGAAAAATGTACTGTTTTGAGAACTGAGGACAGGGAGATTTCTCGGAGGCTACTCTCACCGCATTGTTTCCAGGGGATGTTGCCTGTACGTGGGGCTTTGAAGCGGGTGGGTCTTGGCTAGGTAGACCGAAGGATGTGTGGGGAGCAGGAACACTCCCACCCTTCGGAAAGTCAAGGGAGGGCTCTGTTTGGGATGCTGGAGAAGGAGATCCCGAAGCTGGACTTTGGAGAGCGGGTGGATTTGTACAGGGACAGAACTCTCCAGGCAGGCGGGATCGAGGGTGCGGAGGAGGAAGTTGAGAGTTCCTGAGGGGGAGACTGGGCTGAGCTGAGCTGAGCTGAGTGTGTACTGAGAACAGCAGGAGGAGAGGAGTGAGGATCTTGGTTGGTAGGATGGGGCTTTCTTGGCCCCCTTCTTTCAATCTTCCCAAAGTTTTGCCAGCTTCTGTGAATAGTCTGTGTGATGAAAAGAATGCACATTCCCTCCTGATTTGGATAACATTGTTCTTTAGTGCATTTCATGTTACTACACCGGGGCTGTCTTTGCCTTTATAAATGTTTGTTGCTTTAGCA
>PVLD010003446.1:20467-34209 GCA_004027595.1 Dinomys branickii
ATAATGTTATCTTCACATTAGTTAACACAAAAACATTAAAGGAAATACCAAATTATAGAGAAGATAGTAGGGAATTTGCACTGGATGCTGTATAATATAAAGTTATCTTCACTTCTGTTAATACAAAAACGATTGAGGAAATACAGAATTATAGAGAACATAGAAGGGAATTAGCTCTGGATGCTGTCCTACATAATGTCACCTTCACCTTTGTTACTCAGTTACACAGATGATGGCCCATTTGATCATTCAGTTTTCTCCTCCCTCATCTCTGTTGCCCTACCGCTCAATCAGTCATCTTCCCTGTGATAAATAACTATATTTCTGGGATTATCTATACTCCTGGACTCTTGCCTTGGGAAGAGATATAGCTGCCTCAGACTATACTATAACATACAGGGGTGTAAACACACTGCCATGGTTGGAGGTGGGAAAGCACATATGCTCACAGCGGACCGCCCGGCTCCACCCTGTCGTTGTGCTATGGGTGGGGGCGGGTCCAGTCCATGAGGTGCCCTGAGCGGGGCCCTCAGAGGAGCAGCCACAGGGCATATATGATGTTATATAAATACCCAGAGCTAAACAAAGCTAACATGGGGAAGTGACAAGCATTCTAGGATTTTTATATTGCTCCTAGCTGAATGCCTGTGTTTCGTATAATGTGGTTGAGAAATCATGAACCATGGTTGCTCATTTGGACATCCCCTGGGGATGATATAATAGTAGCTACAATCGTGATTGGGCACTCAGCGTGTGCTCAAGCCCAGGCTAAGCATTTTTCTTGTATTATCTCATTAGATTCTCTCAAAACCCACTGAGGTGGGTAATAACATCTTCCATGCTCTATGGATGTGAGCTGTAAGCTCACTCATTACAAGGAGCATGTCTATGTCTGTGGCTCAGCGTCCACTTTCTAGAAGCGCAGCTCATAACACGCATGGCCGGTAGAAGAGGAGAAAACCTAGAAAATAATTGCAGGTGATCAGAGGCCCCCTGCCTCATCCTCACTGTGGAGACGGACCTCCCGCCACCATGTTGGAGAGTCCCGAAAGGCTTCTGAGGGAGCCATATAGGATGGCGGCTCCCTTGGGCATTAGAGCTACATTCAAAACAGTGATTTTATAAAGAAAGTATTATTCTGGTCCTGACAAGTCCTTGTAGAAATAGTCAGAAAAGTAACTTTCCTTAGGTTTCGAGAAGCAGAACAGTAATGTTTTCTGACAACATATCTTAGACCTCTCAGAGTGTTCAAGGTGGGGAATAAAATATATGAAATGAGAACCAAAATAGAGAAGCAGGTGCTCATAAAGAAGCTGGGGAGAAAGAAGAAACTCTTGGGAGGCCCACTCTTTAATGCTCCTGTTCATCAAATGAAAAACAAAACCATCTTCATCCCTCTGGTACTGTTATTATCAAGATGCTAATTCCGTGGGCCATTCCAGGGGCACTAAGCTTCCTCCCCAGCTAGTCCAGATAGTTCAAGTTGGAGGTTTGGAACGGCCTTCAGCTTAGTATCTTTGCTGTGAGAGCAGCAGCGCTTCATCCAGGATGCCAGAAAAACAAAGCAGATGTTCATCCTAGACCTTCTGTCTAGAAGGTCAAGCTAGGGCTGGGGATATAGCTCAGTAGAATAAGTGCCTGCCTGGCAAGCACAAGGTCCTGAGTTCAATCCCCAGTACCGCAAAAAAAAAAAAAAAAAGGTCAAGCTAGAGGGCGGCCGGGAGGGAACAGTCCCACTTGCCCCGCAGCCACCCTGTTAGCACACAGGATACATCAGTTCTGTAGAAGAGGAGCAGAGCCCCAGGGGAGAACTGTCGGGATATGAACAAAGACGTGGGGATAGAACGTGAGAGGAGCTGGGACTTTTGAGGGTAAAATATGAGAAGGGTTTGATCAAAATCAGACATGCTTGGGGAAGAAGCCTGAAGTATACAGAGAATGTGGGTGAGGTTTGACTAGATGTCTAAATTTACCAGGTGGTTATGTTCAGGGAACAAAACCAGAAGTCACAGCTCACTGGAAATAGAAATAAACATCAAGATGGCGAATCTTGATATATGTGGGGAATGTAAACATTACATTGCTGTTACTATCTGTCAGAAATACACAATCCCACACTCTGGTGAGCACTCACATAGGAGTGAAAAGTAGTTTCACCAGTGCACACTCTAACTATGCATCAACTCTTCACACGGGAAATTCGATAGACATGAACATGCTCTGAACCACTCAGCCCACCACTGCATGTCAGCGGGCAGTTTTACTTCTTGGAATGTGTGGAAAGCAGAGATAGTGGAGTGAACGTGCCCTGCGGCTTGTCTTTTAAATCTCTCCCTACCATGTGTGAAAGGCTTGGTCCCCCAGCTTTGTGCTATTAGGAAGTGGTAGAAATTTTAAGAGGTGGAACCTCAAGGGTATGCCCTTGACGGGACAGGGGACCCTAATCTCTCCTCTTTCTCTTGTGTTTCACATGCTAGTGCTGAGCTGAGCCGCTCTGCTGTACCACGTGCTTCCACCATGATGTGCTGGTTCACCACTGGCCCAAAGCAACAGGGCCAGTTGATGAGGAGCTAAAACCTCCAAAACTGGGGGTCAAAGCGAGCCTTTTCTCTTCATGAGCTTACTACCTCAGGTATTTGTTACAGTCACAGAGAGCTGACTAACACGGAGATCGGTGGCTTTCAGTGCACAGAGCTTCTAGGATGAGGAAGGTGGGAGTCTTCTTAGGTAATCTTGCTGTTTGAGGTCATTTTTGCACATGAGCACTCTCCCCTGTTTCCAAGGTCATTCCGTTCAAATATACTTTCTTTTTCCCACAGCCCTAACTCAAGCCATGAACTTTTTTCAAAAACCCACCTGCAAAGACAGAGATCAGGAAAGGTAAAGAGAATATGGACTTGTCCAAATAACCAGCTTCGGAGAATCTTGAGTCAACCATGCCATCTCTTGAAGACACTAGTCCTATGCAAGCACAGAAGGGTGGGCTGTGGGGTAAGATGTGCCAGGTGAGGTAAGAGGCAACTTGATGGTCTGTGGAATTCACATAGTGTACATCAGCAAGTGTAGATGGTTAGCCTAACAATGTGGATGAATCTTAGAAATAACATAGTCCAGTGGGAGTCCTCTCATTGTCACATATTATAACACACATCTATGATACAGACATCCTTCAGTGTCAGTTACTATGTATTTAAAATGGAAATGGAAGCCATGTACGGTGGTACACACCTGGAATCCCAGCACTCTGGGAGGCTGAGGCAGGAGAATCGAGCTCTGTTTGGGCAACTCAATGGCTTAACAAGATCCTCTCTCAAAAAATAAAAATAAATACAAAAAAAGGCTGGGGATATAGCTCAGTGTGAGGGGTCTGGGTTTGATTCCTAGCACCATTGGTTAAAAAAAAGAGAGAGAGAATATGAGAGAGAGAGAGAAAAAGAAAGAAAGCAAGCAAGAAAGGGTAAGTGTCCAGTTTAGGCCACAGGAGGAGGAGAAGGTGCACAGAAGGAAGGTGAGACTGTCAGTGAGGTGGGAGTTGGCCAGGAATCATAGCATCATGGAGGCTAGAGGGAAGAAGGGGTCTCTCGGGATCAGGACTTTAAAGAGCACAGCAGGAAGATGAAGACTGGCCAATATGTTGGATTCAACCACTGGGTGGGGTCTCTGAATTTGGAAAAGCAATGCTGAGGAGCAGGTAACAGAAGCTGCATTGCAGTTGGCCAAGCCAAAGGATGGATTACTACAGGCCTAGGCTAAGAAGAGCCTTTCTTCATGGACTGTCAAAAAGGGAAAGGTGTATGGTCTTCCTCAGCCTCTTTCAGAGTACGAGCACCCCACCCCCTTCTCTGTCCTCTCTCCCAGCTGGCCAGAGAGTAACGTGACTCTGGCCAGACTATTCTGGCTTGAAGGTCATGACTCTGTGGTCCAGCCAGAACTCAAAGAGGAAAAGAAGGGCCAGGTCTTCTGCCTTCATCATGCAATTTTGAGCCCTGTGAGAATAGAAGGAGGAAGAGCCCATAAGGTAGGAGAGTAATGGGGTCTTAGTGTGCCTGGTAATGTCCCAGCCTGGCCTGTAAGGGTCAGGGTCTTCCCCAACCAGAGGAACTATCTCTTAGTCCCCAACCAGGGGAACTATCTCTTAGTTTCCAACCAGAGGAACTGTCTCTTTTTCTATTTCCTGGTAGCTGGATTCCAAGAAGCTCTTACTGGGCTCTGCTGTGCCAACAGGCTGTTTTCCGGCCTCCCCGGCCCCAGCTGCCCGCCAGCATGGCAGCTACAACCTCAGGAACTATCAGGCTCCCACCCAGGCTGCGGAGGCCGCAGCAGCCACCAGCCATTCAACATTTGTCTCAGGAGGGGCAACTGCTAGGCAAGCAGGGAAGGGAACTCCTGGGTCCTGTCTTCTTCTCTGCACTTAACTAGCAATTCCTGAGGCCCAAGGCCTCTGGAGCCCACTCGGCCCTGGCTCCTTCCAGGCTTTACTTCTGGAACAGACATGGGGTTTGGGCTGGAGTGTACAGAACACCCAGGGCATGGCCTTAGTGGATGCTTGAAAAACACTGCCAGCCTAGGAACATGAACAGACACTTGCTATGCCCTCACTGTGTGCTACTCTGCAGGGCTGGGGTTTCTGACACTACCCTAGGATGTCAGACCAAGTCCACCAGCGCCCCAGAAGAAGAAAGTGAGGCTCAAGGTCACAAGGGAGGACACTGGCAGAGGTGGGAACCTCACGAGATGTCTGTGACCCCTAAGCTCTTAATCAAAGCTCGTCTTTCCTGGCATAGCAGAGTGGAAGGTGGAAGGGTCTTGAAGAGAAAACCTCCCCTTTACCTGTCTTCTTTTTCCCCTAGAGAGCACACTGCTGCTCAAGACTTTCATCATGGCTGAGCTCCTGCCCCTGTTGCCTTGGGTGTCCCCAGGGGACCAGGGTGGTGCCCAGGACTCACCTGCTTCCCCAGCAGAGCCGCAGGCACAGGATGCTGGAGCCCGGGGCCTGCACCCTGAGCCCTGGAGGTTCCTGGCCGTCCCCACCATTCAGATCACACCGTCCAGTGATGGGGAGTCACCCCCCAGCTCCCCGACACCCTCATGCTTACGGCGATTGAAGACCCCAGATCTAGAGAGTCTACCCCAGGACCGGTGAGACCTAAGTGGTGGGACCTGAGTGGTGGGATGGGAAAGAGACTGTCTGTCTGTCCTTCCTCATGGTGGAGGATAGGAAGTTGTGACTGTCACCTGTCCAGGTTGGGGTTATCGCTAAGTGTAGCCTTAATTTCATAGGCCCTGACAAAAGTCACAAAGTAGATGTACAAACAAAACTTGCACAGGTACATTGTGACACTGACTTTGAGCTCAACTGAGCACGGCCCAGCAAGTTTGGAGTGCACCTCCCTCCCCACCTTGGACTACTCAGAGATTTTCAAATTGCGGGTCATGATCCACAGACGGGCCATAAAACCAGTGTGGTAAACTGTGATCAGCAGTTTGTTTTCAAACTGGAGTAGGATTGAAATTAATGCTATGTAGCAGGCATCGTGAGAGTAAGTGTGGTTTCCTGAGACTTCTGGGAATGACATATATTTCTAAGTATGTGCTAGAGGCCAGTGTAAGAGGTATTTCCTGCTGAAACCTGCAGACCAACAGAAAAAAAAGTTAAAAAAAAATTCTGCAAAGACTCTCTACCTCTATCCAAGGAGACAGGAACTGGGAGCTTCAAGGCCATAAGAGGGGGCTGGGGATATAGCTCAGTGGCATTAAGTGCCTACCTGGCAAGCGCAAGGTCCTGAGTTCAATCCCCAGTACCACACACACACACACACACACACACACACACACAAAAAGGGCCATAAGAGGAAAAAGGAAAACCGTACCCTGGCTGGGAGCAGAAATATGCATTGTGGTTTCTTCCAACAATGGACACTGGATGAGAGTGAACATTTATGAAGCAGAGCTCTGTGTTTTGGTGTGGAAAAAAAATCTCAGAAATAATGATGAAGGAAAGCAAGTTGCAAAATGATACAGTAGGAGCCTAATTGTGTATCTTTTTTAAAAGAACACTGAACGCTAGGCTGTACTGTTGGCATATGCCTCCTGATGTAGGAAAAGGGTTGAGAAACTGCACAGGAAGGGTCAACACTGGCTTCAAGGCAGAGGGGACGTTGGGTGCTCAGGTAGAGAAAGAAGGGATGGGGAGTGGGCCTTTGGCTGTAATAGTTTATTTCTTCCTTTTTTTTTTTTAAAGGCTCTGAAGCAATATGGCCAAATGTCCACATTTACTGCATGTGGGGTCGAGGGACATAGGTGGCCACTATGTTTTCCTGTTTGAAACTAACACTCTCTGCTTAAAAATGTAAGTGTATTTTAAAAGAAGAAGTAGGCTGAGAGGAATGTAGAGAATTGAGACACAGGAATGTGGTGGATAAAGGGCTTCTAGAGGTGGGAGGCAGCTAGGGAAACCTGGGGGAGAGCTTTCCCCTGTGGAAGGGATAAGCAATGCAGAGGTCCTGAGGCAGAGGCGGGAATGTGCCTGGTGAGGTACAGGCCCAGCAGGGAAGGCAGGGTGGCTGGGGAATGAGCAATAAAAAGGCCAAATGAGCGGGTCTGTCGCTAGCGCTTTGGGTGCCAAGGTGAGCACTACGCCTTCACTTGGGAAAGGGGTCTAGCCAGGAGGGCTCTGGCCTGACTCAGGTGTTGGGCTGCCTGTGGGCGGGAACTAGCCCGGGTAAGGACAGAAACAGGAGACCTGGACCTGTGGTGGTCCAGGCCAGAGGAGAAAGGCTGGACCTGCATGGGGCAGTTAGAGGGCTGGGGAAGCATTTGGCTTCCAGAGAGGCTTTCTAAGTGGAGCTGAGGTAGTTTGTGACAGACCCCACGTAGGTGAGAGGGGTCAAGCAAGATTCACAGGGTTGGACTTGCCATTTCCCAAAACAGAGAAGTCAGGCAGGGATTTTTGTTTTTGTTTTTGTTTTTTGCTGGGGGTAGGGGGCTGGAGAGAAAGGTTAAGGGCCAGCGAGGGATGGGAATGGAGATTTTTTCAAAGGAGACAGGATCTGGGCACAGTGCCATATATCTATAATCCGTGCTAGTAGGGAGGCTGAGACAGGAGGATTACAAACTCAAGGCCAGCCTGGGCAACTCATAAGGTCCATTTCAAAATAAAGGAGGTAGGGCCTGGGGTTGTAGCTCAGCGGTACAGTGCCTGCTCCGCAAGCCTGAGGCCCTGAATTCAATTCCCCGTACAAGTGAATGAATGAATGAATGAATGGCTGAAGATGTAGCCAAGTGGTAGTGCTTGCCTAGACTCTGGGTTCAGTTTCAACTGGGGTGGGGGGCTGCCTGGGCAAGGAGTCCAGCACCTCAGCAGGCAGCGGTTTGCAAGGGTGGGTGCTGGCTCAGGCAGAGCAAGAGCCTGTCCCGCTCTGCAGCCTGTGGCCCCAGGGCCTGGCAATTCACTTCCCATTTTTGAGGCTGGGATTCCCCGCGCTGACGAGGCCCTCCCTTCCACTATCCCAGTTGGATCCCCACACCTAGGGTGACCGGCCCGAGGTCTTAGCACCAGTAAGAACTCGAGTGGCAGGATTCAGATTGAGACTGCAAAATCCCCAGAGCCTGAATCCCTGGAACCTCCTGGTGCAACATCGGGCGTTCAGAGATCGGGAGGTGGCGGCAGGGGATGGGGCTTCACGCCCCACGCCTTCCTCCAGCTTCGGTTCCTCCAACCCATCCAGACAGCACCCTGCAGCATCCCCACCTCCGCGCCAGCTCCCGGGTCCCGCCCGGCCAGGGCTTGGGCGGATTCGACTTTTCGGGGTGTAATGGAGAGGAGTCTGTGTTCAGCACTAATAAAGCGCCCGTCGGTCGCGCCCGCCCTCACCCTGTCCTCCCGTGCCCTCCCGGGGTCCAGCCCCCTTCCCAGCCTTCTCCCGGCTCTAGGCCGCGCCGCTCCCGCTCCGTCTCCCCTCCCGGCAGGGGGGCGGCGCCGTGACGCGGCGGGGCGGGCGCAGGAACCGGTGTCGCTGACGCCGCGGCGGCCTCCGGCGGCTCCGGCCTTTTGTGCGGGCGGCGGGGTCGGGTGGGGGCGGCGGCCCAGGCAGGCGAGGCCGGCGGCCTGCAGGGTCGCCCAGCTCGGCCCAGCCCCGCTCAGCCGGGCCCTGCCCTGCGCCCGGCGCGCGCCGCATCCATGTTCGAGTAAGGACCGGACCGCCGCGCTCGGGGGGCCGCGGGGTCTGGGGGCCGGTGCACGTGGGGCGACCCTCGGTGGGGGCGGGGAGCGCGGTGCCGGGGACCCGGGGCGCGCGGGGTGCACCGGGGTGGAGTGCGGGGTGGGGAGCGGGCTCGAGGCCAGGGTCGGCGCTGCCGGCCTGAGAAGCTCCGGGCTGCAGAGGTTTGGCCGGAAGCCCCGGGGGTCCTCTCGTGCGGGGAGCCGACCGCCAAGCCCGGCCTGGGTCGCCCCTGCCCGGGAGTTCAGGGGCGATGGCGCGAGGCCGGCCCGGGATGGAGGGAGGACAGGACCAGCTCCCGCCAGCCTGGGCCCGCAGGCCGCCGAGCCCTGGGCCGGCCGAGCAACCCCTCCCGACTGCGCCCCCTCCCAGCGTGCTCGGCGGGCGCGACTGCGGGGGGTGGGGGCTCCGGCGTGGCCGGAGACGGCGCCCGAGGTCCTCCGGGGTCCTGCGTGCCTGCAGCTGCCCTGCTGTCCTGTTCGGCTCGGTGTGCGAGTGTTTCCGGTTATGAAGCCTGGCCTGGCCTTGTCTGTGGGTCCGTCTGGGGCTCCTAGTGCGTGTACAGCAGCTGTGAGCCCTTTCCGCCGTGTACGTGTGTAGTTTCCACGACTCCGTCTGTGGCTCTGTGTGCCGCGATACCTTACTTGTGCGTGTCTCATGGTGACTGTAGTGCGCGTTCGGGGCGCGTTGCCTGCTGCTGTGACCTGCCTTTGGTTGTATGTATTTAATATTTCTCATTCCATTCGTGCAAGTACAAATTACCGACGTGTGTCTGATTGTGTTTCTGGGGTGTGTTTACGAGTGCTTGGGGTCGGTCCCTTGTTAGCTGTTGGTATTTGTAATTTGCCGTTAATTCCGTCTGTGGCTCCACGTGTCACTGAGCTACCAGTGTTTGTCCCATTGTGACTCTGTAGCTATTGTGTGCACCGTGTGTGGGACAGGACCATACGTGCTGGTATATGCCTGTAGTGTTTTTCTTTTTGGTATCAGAAATCGAACTCAGGACCCTGTGCTTGCCAGGCAGGCGCTTGTGCCGCTGAGCTATATCCCCAGCCCTTATGCCTGTAGTTTACCTCTGAAACTCTCATTGGGCTCTGTGTGCAAATGTAAGTTACCAGCATGTGTCCACTGTTGGGTGTGGGTCCCTGTGTGCATGTGGCTGTGACCCTCTGTGGTTGGGTCTGTTACTCATTTCTGATTGTAGCTCTATGTGAAAGTTCCCGAGTGAACTGGATTGTGACAGTGTTCCATGTGCCCGGGACTTTCTGTGTGCCGCTTAGACTCTTTGTGGTTTTGTGTGTTGTGGGGAGGAAGACAGAGAGACCCCTTGTAGCTCTCTGTGGGCCTGGGACCCTCCTTCCTGAGACCTTGGGTATAACCTTGACTCTCTAGAAGTCACCTTGTTAAAAGTTTATAAAACATAGCCTATGTGTTATTTCAAAACCTGGCCGTTGTGACGTCTGGGTGTGTCCCCAATGCCCTGGAGCTGCGTTATTCCAGGCCCTTTGTGGTTGTGTGTGTGGAGGCTCTCTGCCACAGTGACACTGTCGCTTTGCTTTGTCTTCCCTGCCAGATGGTGACCACCATGAGGATGGATGGACTGTTGGGATGTGCATGCTGATTGCATGACTTAATCTATCTTTGCGGGGGAGTGTGTGTGTGTGTGTGTATGTGTGTGTGTGTGTGTGTGTGTGTGTGTGTGTGTTACTTAGCTGGGGTTCCCTGTTACTGTTTTTTCACTGTGTGATTCTCTTTGGTGATTGCGTGAATGTTTTTTGCTTTTGATGCCTTCCTGAGGCTCTATGTGTAAATGCTGTTTATCTGGGACTTCCTGTAATTCTCTGTGTGTTTCTGTGCTACGCTCTGTGTGTGTGTGACTGCGTGTGTAACTTTTCTGGGCCTTTGTGTGTTCCTGTAGCATGTTGTAGGGTTGGAGTTGTGTGTTTGGTAATTATTCTCAGAGTCTGGCTTTGTCTTATGACTGTCTGTCGCATGTTTATGACACTGCTTTTGTATGTGTGTGTGTGTGTGAGAGAGAGAGAGAGAGAGAGAGAGAGAGAGAGAGAGAGAGAGAGAGAGAGAGAGAGAGAGAGAGACTTTTGACTGTGAGTGCAGTTTGCCTGTGATTCAGGCCTTGGGACGCTCATTGAGTTTCTTTCTTACACACACCTGTGTATATGTCGGCTTCTCTCTGAGCAGAGGCAGCTCTGGACCAGCTGGGGCCCAGGCAGCCTGAGGTGAGACAGTCTGTGGTAGCAAAACCCCCTTCCTTTTACAGGTTGCCACTTCCGTAACGGTCCTCTAGCCACTTGGAGCTCCGCCCTCCGTAATACCACAGCTGCCTGGGTTGGGCAGCCCCTGCCCTTTGAGTACTTCCTCTTGCTTTCAGGAGCAAGAACTGGGGTGTGGGCCCTGCCTGTTTGTGAGCTTGAATTCTCCTCAGGCAGCCCTACCCATGACTCTCTTCAGGAGAGTTGGGGGGGCCTGTGTTTCAGGCTCGAGAGGTGAGAAGTCACCCCTAACTCAGAACCCTTCCTCACTCTCCTCTACCCTTGGGTGGTGAAGCCGGAGCCTCTGACCGGCGTGGCCTGCAGCCCTCCTCCCCTGCGCCAGTCTTGCTGGCCACCCCGCTCTTCCTCAGCCCTGCCAAGCTCAGTCTGCCCCCGAACTTGATGTTCTTTCCCCTAGAACTGTCTGCTCCCAAGCTTTGCCAAATCCGTTCTTTGTTCTCACTGCTCAAGTGAGCCAGGCCCAGTGAGGCCTCCACAGACTCACTAAAGAAACCACCTCCACAGCCTGTTGCCCCATCCTGCATCTTCACATTTGAATATGCTTCAGAATCTCTTTCCCCACCCCCATCCTGTGATAGGAAGTGTGTTCCAGAATTCTGCATTTCAAATAATTTCCTGGTCCCCCTGGCCCAGTGCTCCCAGGCCATGCTGCAGCCTGATTTGGAGCAGTAGCCAGTGTCTAAGGCCATTATCCTCATTTCCGTGTTTTCGTACTGATTCTGTGGGTCCTCAGCTTGAATCCAGGTCCCTCTGAGCAGCGTTCTGGTGTACTCATTGTGTCTGCAGTGCCAAGTACAGGGCAGGTGCTTGGCGTATTTACAGAGTACGTGGCTGGAGGCTCCTGATCTTGGTTGAGGTGCATATGAGGCCCCTGTCAGTGTCAGGGTGTTACTTTGGACTGAAGTGGGCGGAGATGACAGCAGGGCTGGGCACTGCATTTCAGTCTGCTAAGAGGGAAAATGGTCAGACTGCAGTGCTGTCTCTGTGCTGGGCTGTGTGTATGGGTCCTTGCTTTCTCCTCCAGGCAGCCCTGTGAGGTGGAAACTGGTGCTGCTCTCACAGTACACCCGAGGACACGGAGGCTCGGCAAGGTTCCTCCCAAGGCCACACGGGGAGGAATTCCTTGAGACCTGCATGTTCTAGTCCCTCAGATCACACACGGCGGAGTGGGTTTCGTCCAAGTTGTGGGAGAAGGAGGGTTGACCCCAGCAGCAAATGTTCACGAGGCACCTGCTGTGCTGTGCACCAGGCCTTTGCTACGGGATGGGGGAGAAACATGAGAACCCCAAAAGTCAGTAGGAGAGGAACTGAGGAGGAAGAGAAAGCAGGAAAGGAGGGTGGGGTGGGTGGTGGAATTTCACAGCAGGTACTGGGGTTTGTTTGTTTCATCTTTTTGAGACAGGGTTTTGCTATGCAGTTCAGGCTGGTCTTGAACTCACTTTGTAGCCCAGGCTGACCTTGAACTCTCAGTGATCCTCCTGCCTCAGCCTCCCCAGTGCTGGGATTACAGGCGTGCGCCACCACAACCAGCTGGGATTGGGTCTTTTGAGACGTGTCTGTGGAGCAGAGCCCTGAGGGAGGCGAGGACACCCTGGACATGTGGGAGGGAAGCACTGGGGGCAGAGGGGAGAGTGAGTCAGGAGCTGGAGGAGGGGGCAAATGGCCCAGGCTTTACCCCAGGAGGTGTAGGGCTCAGGCTGGGAGGTGCTGTCCCCGCGGGGGGCATGGGCTCCCTGTGGCTGCAGGCAGGAGCAGACTGGGTCCAGGAGAGTGGCAATGGCCCAGGCCACCATCTGTTTAACCTTCTTATTTGTGGATTTCATCCCACTAATTCCCTTTACTATTGTTATGCGAATGCTTTCCTCCCACCTTGCCCTGAGTGGGACTGAGGAAGAGCAGGGACGCAACAGCTCAAAGCTTCCCCTCAGGGAAATGACCTGTCACCAGACAGTGGCCTGTGAGGGAAGTCACAGCTAGGGTGAGAGCTGCACAGGGGGTTACGGAGGCTGGTGGCGGAATGGAGGCAACGTGTGAGCAAGAGTCTGAAGGTTGCGTAAGAAGGTCAAGGGTAACTGCTGGAGGTGGCGCACGCCTGTAATCCCAGCATTCAGGAGAGTGACTCAGGAGAATCCTTGCGAGTTCAAGACCAGCCTGGGCTATGCAGTGAGCTCAAGGCCAGCCTGAACTTCATAGCGAGACCCTATCTCAAAAAAAGGGCTGGGGTTATAGCTTAGTGGAATAAGCGTCTGCCTAGCAAGCGCAAGGTCCTGAGTTCAATCCCCAGTACTGCAAAAAAAAAAAAAAAAAAAGGTCAAGCCTGAGGAAGGAGAAAAAGTTCATGCCCAGCTTGGGCCACTTAGCAAAACCCCATCTCAAAAAATGAAAAGTGCTGGGAATGTAGTTCAGTGTGAAGGTTCTGGGTTCATTCCCCAGTGTGGAGGAAAATACAGGCCAGAGAAATCGTCCAGACAGAGGAAAGGCACTGCTAAAGCTAGGAGGCAGGACTTTCACCAGTTTGAAAAGTCCCTCCTGGTGGAAGGGACTGCGTGCACCCCTGCCTGCACCCCCCAGAATCCACCAGTGCCCCCTGAATGCCCCCTGAGTTGTAATACCACCCTGAAACAAAACTGCTGTGTATCCTTTGTCAAGTGGTTCCTGCAGAGTTGTTTGAGGAATAATACAATTAATCACGAGAGCTTGACATAGTTCCTGATAAGGAATCAACAGTGAATGTGCCTTTAAAGTTGCCGATGCCTCAAAGCCCTTATTACAGTTTATAATCACACTATCACCTGAGGGTTCTGTTTGTATAACATCTGCCTCCTGCCAGAAGGTTCACTCTCCCAGGGCACCGGCCCTGCCTGATGGTTCCTGCTGGCTCAACTCCTGTCAGTGCAGGGTTGTTCATCCAGTCACCGATGTTTACTGAGTGATATCTGTATGTCCTTTAAGTAGGGTGTTAGGGACACCGTGGCAACCAGGACCTACTGCACTTCTGTCTAAAGCCAGCAATAAACAAACTGAAAAACCAAATGGGGAGGGGAGGCACCAGTTCCAGGCCTCAGACTGCGAAAGGAGGTGCAAGCGAGATGGATAGAGCGGAGCGTTATGCTGGGGCTGTGGACGCATATTGCAGGCGGAGGGAAGCCGGGTGCGGAGGCAGGGTGTGGGGGTGAAGTTGGACAGCTTGGGGAACAAAGGCTGGGATAACCAGGGGAGGCGACAGAACCTG
>PVLD010003446.1:34309-142774 GCA_004027595.1 Dinomys branickii
GGGGGATTTACATAGAAGAAATAGTGTGCATGTCTGTAATCCGAGCACTCTGGGAGGCTGACGCAGGAGGATTACGAGTTTGAGCCCAGGCTGGACAGCTTAGTGACTTAGCAAGACCTTGTTTCAAAATAAAGGAGGGCTGGGGATATAGCTGAATGCAAAAGGCCCTGCAGTTCCCAGTGGCTAGTGCTGCTGATGGGAGAGGTCACAAGGTGTGAGGAAAAGAAAGAAATTAAGAGGACATGCTTATGGTTTTAGCCGGAGCGACTGAGGGGAAAGTTGCCGTTCGATAAATGTTTGCTGCATGGATGAATTAGTAAGGTTAAAAAAACATCAGATATTATTGCAAGCTTTCTCTGTACCAGGCTCTGTGAGGAAGTCTTTTCCCTGTATTATGTAACTCTCCAAGCAAGATGAGGATGTGCTTCTCATTCCCAAGATTACAGATGAAGTAGATGAGCACAGAAATGTTAGGAGTCTGCACTGGGCCGCAGTGCAAGGCTGGACAGCTGGGAGCGTGCGTGGATGGGTGAATGACGGATGCATGGGTGGAGCCACGGATAGACTGAGGGATGGGTGCGTGGCCAGGTGCATCAGTGGCACGATGGGATTGGATGAGTAGATGGGTAGATCGACGGGGGTGAATAGGTCAGTGGGGTTTGATGGCTCATGGGTAGGTCTTCAAAACCAGGCCTGACCCCACCCCAGCCTGCCTGTCTCCTCCATGCCTCTCTCTTTCCTCTCCCTGGCTCTAGCACCACGCCCCACTCTGGCCGGAGCTCGCCCAGCAGCTCCCCATCTCTCCGGAAGCGGCTGCAGCTCTTACCCCCAAGCCGGCCACCACCTGAGCCCGAAACAGGCACCATGGTGGAAAAGGGGTCAGACAGCTCTTTGGAGAAGGGGGGGGTGCCTGGGACCCCCAGCACCCAGAGCCTGGGCAGCCGGAACTTCATCCGCAACAGCAAGGTTGGTACAAGCCTAGGTGGGGGGGGGGCAGAGTGTGGGGGGACTCAGAGGCTCATCCTGACTCCTCTCTTTCTCTTGCAGAAGATGCAGAGCTGGTACAGTGTAAGTATTTGGGCAGGGCTCTCACTAGAGGTGTGCGAGGGAGGGGCCCCTCTGTGAACCAAGAGCCCAGGCTGTAGCATTCAAGGAGTGTGTGCTGAGATTCACAGCCGACTTCGCAACAGAAGCTGCAGTTTGTGTGCTGTGTGACCTTGAGTGAGTCACTTACCCTCTCTGGGCTTGTCTTTCTCTCTCTGCTTAAGAAACAGCCCTGGCTTATATGGTGGGAGTGTGTACTGAATGAGGGTTTGTGGTGCTGATGGTACTTGCCACAAGGCCTGGCTTATATAAATCAGTAAATGGCAGCAGGCAACGGAAGCTAGAAGGAGGCTGGATCCAGCAACCTCAGAGAGTTAGAATGAGTGAGAAGCCTGAGGGGACTCTGGAAGGTGTGTGGGGCTGTGCTGGGGTAGGACCCCCACCCAGACCCTCACTTTTCCACCCCCAGATGCTAAGCCCCACGTACAAACAGCGCAATGAGGACTTCCGCAAGCTGTTCAGCAAACTTCCTGAGGCGGAGCGCCTCATCGTGGGTGAGTCCTCACCACCCCCTGGCCCAGTCCTGGCCCCCAACCTTGTCTGTATCTCTGCCCTCCCCGCTGTCCCCACCAGCCTGTGGACTGCCAGGATGGCTGGGTGACTCGGATATCCGCCTGTCTCTCCCTTGGCCTGGCGGCTCTCAGATTACTCCTGCGCCCTGCAGCGTGAGATCCTCCTCCAGGGCCGCCTCTATCTCTCTGAGAACTGGATCTGCTTCTACAGCAACATCTTTCGCTGGGAAACCACGGTGAGCCTCCGGGGCAGGCGAGGAGGGGAGGGTGGGGGCAGGGCCCTGGCGCCTCTGACCTTCCTGCGGTCCTCAGATTTCCATCCAGTTGAAGGAAGTGACGTGTCTGAAGAAGGAAAAGACAGCCAAGCTCATCCCCAATGCCATCCAGATCTGTACAGAGAGTGAGAAGGTGAGCTGGGGACCTGATGACAGGGCCCTGTGGCTGCCTCTCCACAGGCCGCCTCTTCCTCCCACAGAGCGGAGCAGAACAGGGTCCCGATTCTGCTGAGCCCTGAATTCTCCCCAAGCCATCCCTTGCCCTTTAGTCTCCCAGCCCCTGCTGTGGCCTGGCCCTCATCACCTCTACCCGGACCCCCGCAGCAGCCGCCTTTCCCCACCTACAGCTGCCTGGGGGTGTGGCAGTGAGAGTAAAATCCTCGTCCCCTATGTGTCTAGCAGCTCAGATGCCCCCTCCCCTCCTCCAAACCCTTCTGCCCCGTGTCCAGTTGGTCACAAGATGGCCTTGTCACACCCATGGCCCAGAAGGGAGTGGGAAGGGCAGGGGAAGTCTTCGGAGTAGATGTCTCCTTGTGTTCTGCCAGCCCAAAGCCAGAGCAGGGATGAGGACTGGGGAAATGCCCTGGGCTTCCCCAGCACAGGCCCAGCCACTCAGGGCCAAGGCTGCCGGGAGAAGCGTCCTGCTCTACTCTGGACTCCTCACAGTGTCTCAGGCACCATCCGGCACTGGGCCAGCCATGGGATGAACATTTTGTGGACTGGATGCAGGGCTGATAGATTCCTCAGGACGGAGATGTAGGGGCAGCTGGGGGGAGGGGGCGCTGCTCCCTCCCTCTGTCCTGAGTCCCACACCCCTCTCACCTCCTCACCTACAGCATTTCTTCACCTCCTTCGGGGCCCGCGACCGCTGCTTCCTCCTCATCTTCCGCCTCTGGCAGAATGCGCTGCTGGAGAAGGTGTGCATTGGTGGGGTCTGGGGGGTGGGTTCCAGGGGACTACGGGCCCAGGGGTGCCAGAACCCAGGAGCAGGAGGAAACCCTGACTCTTCTCACCTGCAGCTACATCCACAGGATCTTCCTGGGCAGCTGGGGGTCCTTGGGCCTGACCTGGAGGCTGATCTCTGGTAAAGGAAAGACAAATCAGTGTAGACTGTCATCATTTGTCCCTGGGGCTGGGGAAGATTTTCACACCACACAAAACCAGCGTTCCGTTGGCAGGGAGGGAGGGCGTATGGGGTGCTGGGCTGCAGCGCCTCGGTGCACCCAGGCCTGCTCCTCCAGCTCTGTTGCACATTCTACCTTCTCAGGAGCTCTTGCCCCAAGCCCTGGCAGCTCCACCTTGGCCTCTGAAACACAGGTTTCCTAAGGTCCCACTCGGGAGCCCAAGAAAGGGACAGCACAGTCCCTATCTCCAAGGAGCTCGGGGGCGGAGGAAGGTTAAAATACAATTCAGGCCCCATCATTTTTCAGATATGTGACCTGGGACAGGTCACAGAAATGGGGACCATGCCTACTTCATGGCTCCCAGAGCCCCTCCCAGAGTAAATGCTCAGTAGTGACAACTCCCGTGAGGCTGGGTGCCCTGTGGTTAGCTTCTTTCTGAAGCCCCCTGTGGCCACAGCTCTGCCATCTCCCAGTCAGATGACCTTGGACACGTTACCATGTACCTTTCTGTACCACTGTCCTGAAAACGAAGATACTATCACATTAGCACGGTCCTTCTCGGAGCTGGCACCTGTGAAGGGGTTAGAAGGGTGCCTCACTCCTGGAGAACCAGCTTGGTTCATACAGCTGCTGCTGTCTCACTATTATTACTGTTTTTTTTTTTTTTTTTTTTTTTTTTTGGCAGTACTGGGGATTGAACTCAGGACGCTGCGCTTGCTAGGCAGGCGCTTATTCCACTGAGCTATATCCCCAGGCCAGTATTATTACTGTTATTGTTTCACCATCAACACCCTTGTTGTCATTCAGCCACCTTGGCCATGGGCAGCTGAAAGCCCAGGGCCCTTGCGGGTACCTGGGGAAAGAGTGGGGGGTTGGGAGGGCACCGAGCTCTGGAGCCTGCCTAGTTTGAATCCCAGAGTTGCCTCAAGTCACTTGTACGATCTTGAGCAAATCTCTTTTTCTTCCTGGAGCCCCACCTTCTCTGTGGACACCTCACTTGACCAGAGTGTTGTGATGACTTTGGAAGTGTGAAGGGCCAGGGCCAGGGCCTAGAGGGACCATAGCTGTGTTCTAAATCTATTCCCGGCCAGAGAAGGGGGAAAACATTTCGCCCCCTGTGGAAGCCTTGGGGATCTGCGAGGCAGAGGGCTGGTGGAGAGGGCTCCATCCAGATGAGTGAGGCCCACACCACATCCCGCCTGCCCAGACGCTGAGTCCCCGTGAGCTGTGGCACCTGGTGCATCAGTGCTATGGGTCCGAGCTGGGCCTCACCAGTGAGGATGAAGATTATGTCTCCCCGCTGCAGCTGAATGGTCTGGGGTGAGTTGGAGGTGGAGGGTGGCCAGGCATGGGGGAGACCATGAGGCGGGGCTGTGTGTGGAGCTCCTGGGGTACTGGGTGGACAGTGCTGGGCGCAGGAGGGTGTGAGGGTCTCGGGGATACAGAGGACCCACTTCTGCCCTCACCTGCAGGAGCCCCAAGGACGTGGGAGATGTGATCGCCCTGAGTGACATCACCCCCTCAGGGGCCACAGAGCACAGCCAGGAGCCAAGCCCTGTGGGATCCCACCGTGGCCGTGTTACCCCCAACCTTTCCCGGGCCAGCAGCGATGTGGTGAGTGGGAGGGTGCTGGTGGAGAGGGGTGGAGGAAGGCCGAGGGCAGGCAGGGAGTGAGGGACCAGCTGGCAGAGGGGAGATGGACGGAGTGACGGGAGGATGGATGGAGAGAAGGGACAGATGGGGGTGGAAAGATGGACGAAGAGAAGTGGGTGGAAGTGGACAGACAGAAGGCCATGAGGGGTGAGAGGCCAGCCAAGAGGCCATGATTGGGCTAGAAAGCTTATGATCCAGGCATCCAAGACAAGCCTGCATCCAAGCAGCCCCAGGGTCCTCCCTGCTCAGCTGTGAGCCCCAGATGTGCACACAGCTTCCCCAAAGGCTGCACAGCCTGTGGATTTCAGCGTGGACCCCAGGGCTGCTCAGGCTGGGCTGGAGGTGGGGCAAGGTGGATGAAGCCTTTCTCTGCAGGCAGAGGAAGACAAGGAGGAGCAGACGGACAGCCAGCTAGATGCCTCCTCCAGCCAGACGGTGACCCCAGTGGCAGAGCCCCTGGGTACAGAGCCCGCCCCACCCGAAGGGCCCGCCTCCTTGGGGCCTTTGGACCTGCTGCCCAGGGAGGAGCTGCTGACAGACACCAGTAACTCTTCTTCATCCACAGGGGAAGAAGGTGAGGCAGGTGGACCCTGTTTTATTTGCTAGTTTTGCTTACACCTGACAGACCTTGCTCAGAGAAATCCAGCATGTGGGGAACATTTGGTTCAGAGGGACTGAAAGTGCAAGGTTTGGCCAGGCCCGGCAGTGCGTACCTATCGTGCCCACGCTGTGGTAGGCTGAGGCAGGAGGAGTCAAATTTGAACTCAGCCTGGATAATCTAGTGATTTAGCCAGAGCCAGTCTCAAAATAAAAAGTAGAACAAGGGTTGGAGACATAGCTCGGCGCAAAAATCCATGGTTCAGTCCCCAGTACTGGAGGAGCAAAATTCAGGATGTGGGCAGGGGCGGCATTCCCATGATGCTGTTGGAAGTCTGTCTTGAACACTGCTTTGAAGGCTGTGTGGCAGGACAAGTAAGAGTGCAGACTTCGAAAACCAACTGCCAGAGTTCAAATCCTGGCTGTACTTCTTCCTCCCTGTGTAATGTGTGTACATTATGTAATCTTGCTGAGCTTCACTGTCCTCACCCGAAAAGCGGGGTTAGAAATAACAGTACTGCAGGTGTCTTAACAACACCTCATAGAGTTGCTGTTAAGAGAATTAAATGAGTTAGTGTATGTAAAATGTTTGAGCCAGTTCTATTCATTTTCTCTGTGCCAGCTACTTTTCAGGTGGCCTGCGTATGTGGGCAGATAGAGCCCTACCCTGGCCCCCAGCCATGTGCAAACAGAAAGACCGCTAGCTTTTCCCACAGGCTAAAGGAAAAAACTCTAGTGTTGACTGTGATTGGTCCAGCTTGGGGAATGAGCCCACCCCCTGCACCAATCACAGATGCTGATGCACCAGGGAGCAAATGATCTGTAGTCCCAGGATTCCACTGGAACCACCCTGGTGAGGTCCAGCAAGATGAGTCTTCAGAGTTGAGTGTGGTGGTGCAGCCCTGGACTCTCCACACTGGGAGGTAGAGGCAGTAGGATTGCAAGTTCAGACCCAGCAACTTAGTGACTTAGCAATACCCGGTCTCAAAAAAATTTAAAAAGACACACACACACACACACACACACACACACACACAGGGGCTTCCTCGGGAGTGGGGAAGAGCAGGATCAACACCCACCAGGCCCTGTTGGGTCTCCTAGCCGACCTGGCCGCCCTGCTTCCTGACCTCTCTGGCCGGCTCCTCATCAACGCCGTCTTCCACGTGGGCGCCGAGCGGCTGCAGCAGATGCTCTTCTCAGACTCGCCCTTCCTCCGGGGCTTCCTGCAGCAGTGCAGGTTCACAGGTCAGGGGCAGGCCTGGGGGCTGCTGTGGTTACTCGGGCGCGGGGCAGGGTGGGGAAGGACCAGCAGGGAGATAGGAGGTGGCCACCAGCTGGCATGGTGTGCACGGCGGGGGCATTTGGCACCTGTGGGAACAGAGCGGTTCAGCTTCTTACTAGCTGTGTGACCTTGGGCTGTGTTCTCAGCCTCAGCCTCAGTTTCTTCTCCTGGATGATGGGGTGTATGCTCATAATGCCTGTCTACTCAGGGACCCAGGAGAACTAGAAGAGTTAATACTAGAAAAGAGCCCAAGATAGTACTGTCTAGTAAATGCTTAGTAAATAGAAGTTAATGAGGTGGATGTGGTAACACAAACCTGTAATTCCAGCACTCCGGGAGGCTGAGGCAGGAGGATCCCAAGTTCAAGCCTAGCCTGGGTAACTTAGTCATTTACATCCTGTCTCAAAATATAAAATAAAGAAGAATTGGGAATGTAGCCCAGTGCAAAGGCCTTGGGTTCAGCCCCTAGTACTGCAAAATAACAATCACAAGTTAATGATCACACATGTAAAGTCTGCTCTCTCAGGCCTGTGCAGAACTCAGAGGCCCGTGAGCCCTGGGGTAAATGAACTCCTGTCCTTAGTGCACACAACCCAGTGAGAGCAGCCAGTAATACGCTCAAATAGTACCAGTGTTAAGGCCTGAGTCTATAGCTCAGAGGTATGAGGCTGGCCTAGCATGCACAGGCCCGAAGGTTCAAGTGTCAGCACCCTTCCAACACCCCAAGGTGAAAACACTATCTCTTACAGATGCAGTGTGAGTTAAGGGTGGGGGCTGTGAGTGTCATCTGTGATCTGAGTGCCCTGGCTGCTGGGATGACATGAAATCTGAACTAAGAGCTAAAGGAGGAACTGAGGGAGGCAGGGAAAGGAGGCCAGTGAGGAGAAAAGCAGACCCTCGGAGAGATCCCTGGGGGTGGCCGCCAGGGCCAGGTGTGGAGAGGGGAAGCCACAGCCCCAGATGAGGCTAAGGGATTGACAGAGGCCCCGCTGAGGGAGAGGGAGGCCTGGGCGTGGGAGGGGCTGGTCAGATGATGTTTTTCCATTTCGTTTTTCTTTTTTGGGGGGGGTACTAGGGATTGAACTTAGGACCTTGTGCTTGCCAGGCAGGTACTTATGCCACTGAGCTATATCCCCAGCCCAAAATGATCAAATTGCTAATCTTTTTGGTTGTTGTTGTTTTGGTTTTTTGTACCAGGAATCAAACTCAGGACCTTGCACTTGCCAGGCAGGCACTTGTACCACTGAGCTATCTCCTTGGCCCCTGTTTCTCTCTGTTGATGAAAAGGAACCAAGTAGAATGAATATAGCTTCAGTAAGGTTGTGCCTGGTGTGGGGATGCATGCAGTTCACGCAGAACTATGCTTGGGTACTGGCAGGACTTGCACATCCAGCAGAGGAGAACAGACTCTCCTGGGGGCATTTGGGAGCAAGGGAATTTGCTAGACAGATTATGTAGATTAGGAGTGAGGTCAGGCTTGACTCAGAACAAGCCTGGACCGTATATATAGAGAGAGTCTGAGATGTAGAGTCTCAGGGGCTTGGGGGAGGCTGGGGAGAGCCCCTGGACAGGGGTGGGTGATGCTTGGGGAACCTGCACAGATAGCAGAGCTGACACACCGGGGGATGCGAGACGAGGGGCTCCAGTGGGGGCTGGGAGGAAACTAGGCCACCCTTGGAATGGGGACCCAAGAGGCACAGGTTTGGGGAGATGCTGAGGCTAACATGGGGCCTGGTAGGTGTGAAGGATCCAAGGATTTCCTGGTAAGGATGTTCAGGTCACAGGTCCCTAGGTCTGACACTCAGGGGAGAAGCCAATTCCAGTACAGAAGGAGAAACTGAGGCTGTGGGAGCGGAGAGATGGGTGGGGCATTTGAACCTCCGAGAGGGGTCCTAGCTCTAATTGTCAACAGCATCTGAAGTTTTCGGTTCTTAAAGGAATGTGGGGTGGATAGGCCAGGAACATGTAGGAGGGACAGGGGTTTGGGATGAGCCCGCGGAGAATCGAAACCCTCCAAGAAGGCCGAGTCTCCTGCCACTGAGGGTCAAGGACCCGAGAACCGTGTTCTCACTCTGCTCCTCGCTGCCCTAGATGTGACCTTGAGCCCCTGGAGCGGGGACAGCAAGTGCCACCAGCGCCGGGTGCTGACATACACCATCCCCATCAGCAACCCCCTGGGCCCCAAGACTGCCTCGGTGGTGGAGACACAGGTGGGCCAGCAGGGTGGCCAGGCCAGAGGCGGAGCCGGAGCAGTGGCTGAGGGGCGGCCCTGATCTGCCCCCTCCTCCGCACCCTTGCAGACGCTGTTCCGGCGCGGCCCGCAGGCAGGCGGCTGCGTGGTGGACTCAGAGGTGCTGACGCAGGGCATCCCCTATCAGGACTACTTCTACACTGCCCACCGCTACTGCATTCTGGGCCTGGCGCGGAACAAGGCCCGGCTCCGGTGAGCAGTGGCTGGGTGCCTGCCCGACGGTTGCAGGGCCTTCCCCCTCCCCCGACCCATAGTTGGCAGCAGAGTATTGGGTTCCCACCCAGCAGAGGAACAGAAATATTGGACCCCTGAACTCTGAATGGCGCAGGGTAGACAAGGGGCCCTGGGGTCAGTTTCTTGAGCTTGCAGGGCATGTTTGAACTGTGATAGAGCAAGCAGTAGGCGAATAGTTTGGTTATTCTGTTGTTTATTGAGCACCTACTGTGTGGCCATTCTGTTCCAGATCTTGATCTCAGTGGGGTGTTGGCCAATAAAAAGTGATTATGTGAGTGTTCCCTGGCAATAAGGTCTTTGGAGAAAAGCACAGCAGGTGAAGAATTGGGTGGGGCTGGGGATATAGCTCAGTGGCCCAAGTGCCTACCAGTAAGCACAAGGTCCTGAGTTCAATTCCTGACACCAAGAAAAAAAAGAAAGAAATTGGGGGCAAGTGGGCTAGCAGAGGGTTTTATGCTGAGGACACTGGTCAGAGATGGTCCCCTGAGAATATTTCAGCAAGAATGTGAAGGAGGTGGGAAGTCACTTGGGATGGCTAGTGCAAAGGCCCTGAGGCAGGCAGGGACATGGGGGAGGCTACTGTGATGTCCAGGTGGGTGGGAGGGCAGTGGAGGGAGAAGAGTTAGTTTCTGGGCTGATATTGTAGATGGAGCTGAGAGGGTCTGCGGAGAGGCTGGGATTACCTGTGAACAGCAAGGAGGGAAAGTGCAGTGGGCAAGGACAAGCTCAAGGTGTCCCACTGAACCACTAGAGGATGGAGCTGCCATTGACCAGGACAGGGAAGGCGGGGGGAAAAGGGCCTGGAGTGGAATTAGGAGCTCAGTTTGGGACAGGGACTGGGAACCGTGGAGCTGAACTTTTTCCTAGATCCTCCATGGAGAGTTGGGGTGCAGTGGCTAGGTGGAAGAGGTTCAGGGGTGAGGTCTGGGCTAAGAAATCGGTGTGAGGCAGGAGGATGGTGTCCGGGCAGCCGGGAGACTTACGCAGGTGGACAAGAGGCCAGGTGTGTTAGGCATGTAGGAGGAACGCGGAGCCCGGAAGCCATGGGTTGCAGAGCAGGTCTGTTTTGTCTGTGAGTGGCAGAGGGTCCTCTCTGAAACAGAGGGTGGAAAGACCCTCCCTGGGGCTCCAGACAGACCCTAACTCCTGGCCCTGTCCCCTGCCTCCAGGGTGTCCTCGGAGATCCGCTACCGGAAGCAGCCCTGGAGCCTCGTCAAGTCTCTCATTGAGAAGAACTCATGGAGTGGCATTGAAGATTACTTCCACCACCTGGGTAGGGGACAGGAGCTAGCCAGGGCCAGGAAGGGCTGTGGCCCAGCTGGGTGCAGACATCCAGAGCCCTCTCTGCTTTCCCCAGAGCGAGAGCTAGCCAAGGCCGAGAAGCTGTCTCTGGAGGAAGGCGGCAAGGATGCCCGGGGCTTGCTGTCAGGCCTGCGGAGGCGGAAGCGGCCGCTGAGCTGGAGGGGTCATGGTGACGGGCCTCAGCACCCAGACCCCGACCCCTGCACCCGGGTTGGCATGCACGCCTCGAGTGCGTTCTTTCGGGGTGTGGTTGGGGCATGTGGAGGAACTGGGGGTTCTGAGGCAGGGTCATCTGGCGTGTGGCTGTCTAACCCTGAGTTGCTATTTTGCAGGCTCCCTCAGCTCCCGTTTCTCAGAGCCGTCCATGGACCAGGGCCCTGGGGCAGGCATCCCCAGTGCCCTGGTTCTCATCAGCATTGTGTGAGTAAGGCCTGGATCTACAGGCTGGCTGTGTGACCTTGACCTCTGTGCGCCTCTCTGCTTGCTTGGGAGCGTGGGCTCACCTCCCAGTTAGGATTCCGTGAGATGATGTCTGGGACACGTCCAGGAGAGCTCCTGACACAGCATAGATACCCAGTTTGTCACGGAGAAGTCTTCCCTGTTGGAAGAGCAGAGGCCCTCCCCACCCAGGGGGAGACTGAAAGGTTTCTGGGAGGAGCAAGTGCTTCAGGATGTGGAATTAGCTTGGTGAATAGGGAGAAATTGGCAAAAGAAGGAAGGTTCTTTGTATGGTTTCCTTGTTTTTTTCCATGCTCAGCCCTAAACTGGGTGACGGTGGGGAGGTAACAGTGACCAGCATCCCTGAGGAGAGGCAGACCTGACACCAGGCCAGAGGGACTGGGGCCAGGGTGGGGAGTGCAGGCTTCCTCCTAAGCCCTGGGTGGCAGCCAGGGCCGCTTCCTGGCAAAGGCGAGGATGCTGAGCTGAGACCTGCCTGGGCAACCGAGGCGCGGAGGCCCACAGGTTGGGAGGGGGCACACTCTGGGGAAGTGGGGGTGGGTGAGCTTCTGGGAGGGCTGGGCCGGCCACACCCTCAGGCTCTCTGGGTCTCACTTTCCCGAGAGCAGCAGCCCACGAGAGGCCGGGGAGCCTGCCGGGCTCAGGGCCACCAGGGTGGAGGAGGGCTGGGCGCCTCTTACCTCTCTTGTCTCCCCCTTGCTGCCTCCGCAGGATCTGTGTGAGGTAGGGTCCGCATCCTGCACTGCCCCGCCTCTAGGCTGGCGCCCCTGCAGCCTCCTCCTCCATGCCCACAGTCCCCCTGGGAGGGGTCCTGGTGTGGCGGTCAAGGGTGTGGGCATCAGACAGCCCTGGCTTTGAACCCGGCCCTTCGGTTTGGGGGTCTGTGCCCCCAGGATGCCTCCCACCCTCTCCGAGTCTGTTTTGTCCTTTGAAGGGGCCGGGTATGATCATGCTCCCCTTCGGGGTGTTGTTATTGTGGAGGGAGGGGAGATCCAGGGCTCAGTACCTGACATGTGCGAGCACTGAGCACCAGGACCTCTGACCCTGACCTCTGTCCACTACCTGTAGCCTCATCGTCCTCATTGCCCTCAACGCCCTTCTTTTCTACCGCCTCTGGTCCCTGGAGAGGACAGCACACACCATCGAGTCCTGGCACAGCCTGGCCCTGGCCAAGGGGTGAGTGTGCTGCCTGCGTGGCCAGGGGCTGGGCTGGGCAGGGAGCCCACAGCCCCACTCAGGCTCTGCATCCCCACAGCAAATTCCCGCAGACGGCCACTGAGTGGGCCGAGATCCTGGCCTTGCAGAAGCAGTTCCACAGTGTGGAGGCGCACAAGTGGAGGCAGATCCTGCGGGCTTCTGTGGAGCTCCTGGATGAGGTAGGATGGCCCCTGGCTGGGTGGAGGGGTGGGACCCCGGGTTCAGATGTCTTCCCCTCTCTTGTTTGGCTTCCTCCTCTGTAAATGAGGAAGCTCTTCAGTCCTGGCCTTAGGGGCCGCCAAGGAAGTTAGGGATGGAAGAGGGAATTCATTAGTTCAGATCTAGGAGGAAAGTCCTGGAGGTCTCACTTCAGGCATGGCTGGATCCAGCTGCTCAGTGGTAGTAAGAATACATCTCTTGACTCTGCTGATCCCCAGAGGTGACTTTATGTAAGGGCATGAGTTCCCTCAGGATGATGGAGTGGTACTGCAGCTCCAGGCTGGCATCTGAAGGAAAGAGCTCTCCCTCACTGGCTTCTGGGGCCAATCCCAGTGGCCAGGGCAGGCTAAGCTTAGTCCCTGTTCCTCCACCCCACTTTGGGCTGATGAAGGGGGTCACATGATCTGAGGCAAAAGAGAGATTATCTGAAGGATACTGAGCTCTCATCTCCAAGAGGGGATTACCTAGACACCCCATGTGGCTCAGGGGCAGCATCTATGAGGATAGCTGGGTTCAAATTCTGGTATGTGACCTGTGTAAACACTTTTACCATTTGAGCCTTGGCCACCTACTCTGTATGAAGGGTCATAATTGATGTTACCTCTTGTGAGGATAAAATGGGTTAACATTTTGGAAAATGCCAGGTACACAGTGAACACTTTCTGTGTGTTGTATATGTGAGCCTAGCACCAGGGAAACAGTAAGTGCTCAATAAATATATTGTCACCACATGGAGAGGACTTTGGCCAGAGCAAAAGTGGGGTGCTGGAGTAATGCCAGGGTGGGGGTAGGGAGGGAAAACTAGGGAGAGCCCAGCAATGACTGGGTTCCTGAGAGCAGTAGAGCTGAAATTGCAGGTGATGGTGAAAATCCCCCTTTCCTGAAACTGAGGCTTACGTCAGGAGCCTCCTTGAACCCTAATTGTGCACACAGGGAGATGGTCCTGCGAGCAGGGCTGGGGAGGCCAGGGTGGGAAGGAAATTAAGGCTGGAACCCCATCACTCAGAGGAAGGGCAAGGCAGGGATCCCCATCCTGAGTTAAGTTCTTATGACTTGTGCTCAAATCGCAGAAGCTACAGAGTTGACTTCACAGATGAATGACAACAGCAGGTGCATACTGGGTGGTACTAGAGCTGGGCTTTGCTAGGTGCCAAGTGTGCTTGAGGGCCTGAGCCTCCTAGCTAACCTTCCTGGGATGTTCTTGTTACTCGGGTATGTGGCATCCTGGGTACAGGTCCCTGAATTTGCCCAAGGTCATGGAGGGGAAGTAATAGTAGGTAATGTGCATTGAGCACTTACTGCAAGGCAGGTTCTAGTGTTTTTTAAACCCCTCAAAGAATCCCATGAAGCAAGGATGTTGCTGACTCATGCTTCAGTGAGGGTCCAGGACAGCAAAGGAACTTGCCCAAGGTCACTCAGTAAGTAGTAGAGCCAAGATTTGAATCCAGTAATCTGGGTCCCAAGCTCACATTAAGCCCATCTTCTGTGGCCTGTTGGAAGCTCAATAAGGTCTATGCAGCATGCTTTTGCTCTTCCCACAAAGTGACCTGGGGCAGGGGCACCTCTCAGCTGCAGATCAGGGTGGGCGACGTCAGCCTGGCGGTGCTGACTTTCACACTGCCCACCTCCTCCTGGTAGATGAAGTTCTCGCTGGAGAAACTACATCAAGGCATCACAGTCTCAGACCCTCCCTTCGACACCCAGCCGCGGTCCGATGACAGCTTCTCCTGAGGATACCTGGCCACATGGCTGTCCCCCCCAAACCGACAGGAGGACACACAGAGCCCCGGCGGCCGCTGCTGGCATGGTGTGAGCGCCGGAAGCCTCCTGCCCCCCTGCCCCCTCCCTGTGGACTGGCCAGGGGCCACACAGAACTGGGGACCACAACTGAGATGCACTTTAGACCAGCGTGTGCGAGTCCAGCTGCCATCACCTGTCTGGCCAGGGAGCTGGCCTGGCCCTTGGCAGGCCCCCCACTAACTTATTTTGCCCAGCTGAGGTTGTGGGGGGTGCCCTGTGGGGTGCACTAGTCCCTCAGCTCTGGGTTTAATGTATTATATTTATTTGGGGCTGACAGAGCTCCAATAAAGGGTTGGAAATGGCTGTGGCTTTGGTTGTGGGGCTCTGGGAGTGGGTGGGGGCTTCCCCTGGCTCTCAGATCCTGCTTTGGCAGGAAGGAGGCATCTATCCATTTTCAGGGGCTGTAGGAATTAAAGCCACTGGGAGTCCTCCCCAGCATGTTCTGCCAGCATCATCAAAGTCCAAGCAGCGGCTTCAAAGACAAATTGGTTCCTGGTGGCTTGGGTTCAAATGCTACCAGTGATATGTAACCCGGAGCAAATCAGTGTCTCTGAACCTGTTTCCTCTTCTGCATAATGGAGACAATAACACCTCATTCCTCTCAGGGTTGCTTAAAGGGAGTGGTTCTCATGGATTAGCTGCACAAGAATCTGGGGAGCTTACTGCAAAATGGAGTGCAGCGGACGCTCAGCCTCAGTTTCTGACTTGGGCTGGTGCAGAACTGGGATTCTGTTGACAGTGCTTCCCAGGGACTGTTAGGCTGACTCGAGTTCATACATGTGCCAGCACCTGGCACAGAGTAAGTGTGCAAGCGATGTTATGCTTCTTGTGGACAGGCAGAGAACAATAAGCAGTAAGCAGTAAGTATGTCTGCAGTGCTGTGCCAAAGGGATGTTGCTTTTTTTCATAGCGACTTCATCAGGTAGTAACAAAGATGCCCAAAGCCCCCCAGCAGGGAGGCAGAGTCCAGGCCTGGCCTTGGAACTCCCTACTTACATGCAAGGTGCCAGCCCCCCTTGGCCCACCTGGGTGGAGTTTTTGGATACCTGTGGTACAGATGAGGAAATGGGCTGAGGCCAAGTCCTGGTCATGTGGGACCCAGAGGGAAGGAACGGTCACAGGAGCTCTTGGGCAAGTCACGTGACAGGCTATAAAAATCATCAGCCCCTCTTCTAGCTATGTGGTCAGGGCCAAGTACCTCAGTTTCCCATACATGTAAATTACTCATAATACTAATACCCACCTTGTAGGAAGAACTAAATGAGTTAATACTGGTTCTGTGCTTAAATCAACACCAAACCCATAGAAGATGCCCAGGCAGCTTGCAGGGCTGTAGGAGCTACCCCTTGCCCATTGCTAAGGCCTGTCCTCACTGTGGGACCACCTACCATCCCCCAACAGGGGACAGCCGGGGAACAGCAAGGCAGTTATTTTCTGCAGGGGAATTTCACAGCTTGGGAGGTGCTGGTGTAAAAGCCCAGACCACAAAGGTGTCTGGTGTCCCTGGATCTCTGCCCCTCTGCCCTGGATATGCCCCATACCCTTGTGCTGGCACAGGATGCTGGGCTAGGGGAATTCTGGGACTTTTCCCCAACCAGAACTGGAAGGTAGGACCTGGGCATCCACCCCTATTCAAGCGTCTCACTCCCAGCTTGGTCCTGAGAGCTCAGGGCCCCCACCACATTCTCTCCCTTTGGCAGAATCTACTGGTCTCACAGCCACTTAGCACTGATGCGCAGAAGTCCAGATGCCTGAACCTTACACCCAGAGGGAAAGCGAGAATAATCAAACTTGCTGTGAAAGTCTTGGGAAGCAAGACTCACTCATGCCCTGCTAGCGAGTTCAGAGTCAGCAAACCAGAAGGATCTAATAAGCACTGGCATCTATTCACTGAGTACCTACGGTGCCAGGCACAGTTCCACGTTCTGCGACATAGTGGTGCCAAGGACAGTGGCCTCCTCTAGGGGATCTGTGCCATGGTTGGAGGCACGGGTACTCAACAAAGAAACCATGTAAAGGAAGAATGTAACGCTAGGTAGCAACGAGGACACAGGAGGAAAAGGAGGTCAGGTCAGTGGCGAGAGAAGCAGTGTAGCCTCAATGGACTCAGAAAATCAAGGTGACATTGGAGTCAAGAGCTTCAGGAGATGAGGGAATGAGTGACCTGGGTCACCTGGGAGAGAGCGGGTCCAGGCAAAGGTCCTGAGGCAGGAGTGAGCTCCCTGCGCGGGAAGGGGGCTGGACTGAGCAGAGAGAGGGACAGATGACGTCAGAGACGACGGGTCCGCGGGGAGCGCTTCCCCAAGGGTCCCAAGGGTCGTCCTGAAGCACTGTCTCCATGCCCCAGAGCCGCATTTCAGGTTTGGACTCAGGGTGTTGCTCCTGCTTGGGTGGGGTCTGGGACAGTAGATGGAGTCTGAACTCTCCGCCTCATGCCCACTTGGCACAGTGACCTCCAGGCCTAGATATCAGAGCTTTTGGGTCAGGTCACTTAGAGGTCCCAGCCTAGCCCCCTGGAACTCGTCAGGGTGACCTCCATAATTTGGAGAAGGGCGCCCATCCTCAAACGGCCCGCTAAGTCCTCTTGTGCATCTTGGGTATGACCTTTCTCAGACTCGCTGATGAGAGGCCCAGAGACCGACCGGGTCACAGGTACCCAGATCCCCCACCCGGTGCGAGCCCGGAAGCCTCGGGCCTTGCGCCACCCGAGAGGCCGGTGCGGCGGGCGCCTCCCGGCCGCTGCGGCAAAGGCTGGGCGGCCGCGCCCTCCCCCCGCGGTGATTCATCCCGCCCCCTCCCTCTCCCTCCTCCCCTCCCGGGCCGCCGCCGCCGCTGCAGTGCGCAGGAGACCGCGGTCCGCGCCCCAGCGCGCCCGAGTCGGAGCGGGGCCCGGGTCGGGACACCTGGCGGATGCGCCCCGCGGCGCGCGCCAGCTCAGCAGCCCGAGCAGCGGCCGCCGCCCGCGCGGCGGGGATGCCCGGACGCCGGGTCCCGGGGCTGGGCCCCCGGCGGTAACCGGAGCGGGGGGGCCGTGCCCCCCCCCCCGCCGGTCCCAGAGCCACAGCTGCTGCGCCCGCGCGCTCCCGGGGACATTCTACCCGCGGCCCGGTCCCGCCGCCTCGCGCCCCGCTATTAATACCGGCGGCCCGGGAGGGGGGCGCAGCGCGCGCGGCGCAGCCATGGGGACGCTGCTGGCCTTCGTGGTCGGCGCCGCACTGGGTGAGTGCGCGCGTGGGCGGGGAGCGTGGGGGGCGCAGCCGGCACCGGCGGGGCGGCGGGGTTCGCGCTCGGGACTCGCGCTAGCCACGCCGGGGCTCCCCCCGCCCGCCCCGGTGCCGCGAAGTCCGCTTCAGAAGTTGTGCGCGCGGAGTGCGGGGCGCGGGGCCGGCGGGGCGGCGGAGGTGAGGGGGTCGAGAGCGTGTGGGGACCGGGTTGGCTCGGCCTTGCGGCTGCGGGCGCCCAGCCGAGGGCGAGAAAACGCGGAGTCAGCTGCTCCCAGAGCCCCGCAGGCTGCAATGTGACACCCACAGCCGCGGGAGGGGTGGGGGAGGCGGCGCGCGGGGACTGGGACAGGGAGACCGAGGCCGGAGAGATGGAGACGGGAGCGGGGAGGCCGAGACCTGAAGGACTCAGGGGACGGAGTGCTCCGCTGGGAGACGCGGTGTGCGGCCAGGAGGAGACAGAGACCGAGATGCTGGAGGACGGAAACGGAGTGGAGCGCGAGCGAGGGAGAGGGAAACTTGAGAGAGGCCGACAGAACTGGAGAGAGGAGGGAGGGAGTTGCAGAAGGGACTAACAAAGCAGGATGGAGTTTAAGAGGGAGAGACCTGGAAAAGTGGAGAAAGGAGCGAGAGTCTGAGCAGGACAGAGGACACGGAGTGATAGGACTTTCGGAGAGACCCCAGAGAGGGCTAAACGCGGGAGAGGAGACCACGGAGGCTGAGAGGTAGCAGGGGAGGTGGACCCGAAGCCCTGAAGAGTGAGGGACATGGAAAAGACCCAGCAGTAGCTAATGAGCCCTGGAAGCGAGTCCGAGCCCGAAGGAGGTGGCAGGTAACACGGTGAAGGAATTTAGAGAGCCTGGAATCCAGTGGAGATGCAAAGGCCGGGAGGCAGGAAAGAGTTTCTGAGAGGCTACTGGGTCGGTGGGTGGGGGCCTGGAGGTGTTGGAGCCTGGGGAGTAGAGGACGAGGCAGAAGTCTGAGAGAGGGTGGATCTCCAAGGGGCTTGTGGGAGGAGAGAGCAGGGCTGGAGTGTGTTCTGTGCCCCTGAAAACTTCCCTTCTCTCAAGCTGAGGCCGGGTTGGCAGACCAGGGGGATGGTGGGTGGGTGACTCACCTGAGCTTCTAAAGCACCTGAAATTCTAGTCCCACCGTCTTGATGCCTTAGTGGCTTGGCTTTTTGAGGAAAGGGTCCTCCGGCTGTGGAAGACAGAGTAACTGACCACGTTGACAGCCCTGGGTACTGGAGAGATTCTGCCTGCCCACTGCTGAAAACAATCTTCCCACTGTTCATTTGACAGAAGAGAGGGAAACTGAGGCTCGGAGAAGATGAGCGATTGCCAAGGTCACACAGCAAGTGTGGGCAGAGCTTGGCTCCAGTTCTGTCCGTTTGTAATCATTATTGAGGGGAAACAGATGGTTTCCGAGGGCCCTGAAAGCCAACAGCCAGTGAGCCCAGCAGCGCCGGGGGTGATGGGTGCCGTGCCCAACCAGAGCCTGCTGTCCCCACAGTGTCCTCAGCCTGGGGGGGCTGCGTGGAGGTGGACTCGGAGACCGAGGCTGTGTATGGGATGACCTTCAAAATTCTGTGCATCTCCTGCAAGCGCCGCAGTGAGACCACGGCCGAGACCTTCACTGAGTGGACCTTCCGCCAGAAGGGCACAGAGGAGTTTGTCAAGGTGTGTGGGCACCTGGCAGGCATGCGGGAGGGCGGTGTCTGTGTGGGGGAGTCAGTGAGGCTGGGTTTCAAGATGGGAGGGGTGTTTGTTTGCTTATTTTAATGAGAATAGTGTGGCTGTGATGAATGACCTGGATTCAAAGTACGGCTGCACCCCTGACCAGCTGGGGACCTTGGGCAAGCCTCTGAGGCTCTCTCTGTAAGGATGGGGTGGTGATGGTCTCTTGCCCAGAGGTTTGTGTGAGAGTTGAGTGACTTCATTCTCCAAGACACATGGGGCTGGCATGAAATACATGTCACCAGAATTACTTGTCACCAGCAAGGATCTCCGGGATAGTTATCACCAAGGAAAAGTGGGACCTTTTAAAAACATCCTTTACGTTATGTGTGCACATTGAATTCCTTAGGGGGGGCACTACTGACTTTCAGCACCTGCTGCAGAATTGGAGTCTGTAGCACCTGGGATCAGGCTGCCCAGCCCCTGCCTGAGGAGTGTGTGTGGTGTTGAGAAAGTCCACAGGGAATGAGAGTGGGGAAGGCTCCTGAGGCTTGGGACCGTGACTGGGGACTGGGTGGGAGTCTGTGTGTCTTGGGGTCTGGGATCGATCCAGGACCCCTGTGCTCTCCTTGCCTGAGGTCAAGGTGCCTAAGCCCGTGTGTGCCGCTGGTGTCTGTGTGTGCAGGGCAGGGACAATATCGGGGTCAGGAGGGGGAGGCAGGCCTAGGCAGTGACCCACCCCCCCACCCCACCCCTGGGCTCCCCAAGATCCTGCGCTATGAAAACGAGGTGCTACAGCTGGAGGAGGATGAACGTTTTGAGGGCCGAGTGGTGTGGAATGGCAGCCGGGGCACCAAGGACCTGCAGGACCTCTCCATCTTCATCACCAATGTCACCTACAACCACTCGGGTGACTATGAGTGCCACGTCTACCGCCTGCTCTTCTTCGAGAACTATGAGCACAACACCAGCGTCGTCAAGAAGATCCACCTTGAGGTGGTGGACAAAGGTGAGTGCTACCTGTCTCTTCACCCCTGTCACCGACTCCTACACCAGGTGGAGGGGCAGATGGCAGGTAGGGGACAGGCTGGCCAGCCTGGGCCAGACAAACCCCTAGAACAGTGGGGTGAGCAGCATCCCCCTCCATTCTGGCTGTGGCTTCTACTTACCTGCAGCCTGTGGAGAGCTCCAAGGTAGGGCTCTTTCCACAGATATTGTAGGTGCAAATCCCAGTTCTGGTGCCTGTGCTGTGTGGCCTTCGGCAGGTGACTTGCTATCTCTGAGCTCAAGAGCAGTTCTTTGGGAGGCAGGAATGATGACTGCACCCTGCTGCCAGGGTATTATTGGAGCCATTCTTCTCTCTCAGGAGGGGAGGGGGTTAGACAGAGCTAGGTGTCACTTGCTGCTTGGGCTCGGCTCACAGTGGTATCTTATTTGCTAGGGCGAGGGCCTTGGCTCGTGCTTTTTAGTTTTGTGTGTTTTGTGGTGTTCTTTGCAGTACTGGAGATTGATCCCAAGGCCTTCCCACTGAGCTACATCCCCAGCCCTTTTTAAAAATTTTTTATTTTGAGACAAGGTCTTTCTAAGCTGTTAAGTTGCCCCGGCAGGAGTCAAACTTGTATCTTCCAGCCTCAGCCTCCCAGATTGCTGTGTTTCCAGGTGTGTGCCACCCTGCCTGGCAGCTTGGCTTGTTGAGAGCAGCCTTTGCCCTGAGTGCCTCTGCCCGGGCAGTGTCACCCAGAGTGGCTCCTCAAGTGCTGCCCCCCTCCAGCCAGCACGGGGTCTTGTGGACACGCTCGGCCTGACTCATCAGATCCTGGAGGGCCATGAGTGGGGTCTCACAAGCTCTCGGTGAGGTCAGTGCTGCAGCTCAGCGGGCCACAAGGGGAGCCCCCGGGCCCAAGCATTGCAGGACCACCTCCACGTGTGGCCTCAGCGCCTCCCTTCTCTGAGGGAGCTCCTCCCTTTCCGAGCCATCTTCTTTCCAGCACACGTTGGAATTTTCCAGGGCCCTGTGGCCCATTGGCTCCCAGAATCAGGGAACTATTCCAGGCCTGGAGCCAGCAAAGAGCCGTGGCAAGTATGTCCCCTGGGGCCCAGCAAGCCAGCAGCCCAGCAACAGGCAGTGCCTTTCCTTTCTGCCACACAGCGGCTGGCCTTTGTGCCGCTGGCAAAGGCCCCCTTGAACCCTCCCAGCGACCTTTGGGGCAAGGGTCTTACTGTCCCCACTGTTTAGACGAGGAAGCTGAGGCTCGGGGAGGTGAGATCATGTGGCCAGGATCATGTAGTTGGAACCTGAATTTGACCCCTCCACCACCAGGTGACTATGGGTTCTGTTCTCAGCATGAATCACTGTTCTCTTGTCTCCATGTCTATGGAATTCTTTTCAGAATTAGTGTTTTTTACATTTCTTACTGAAGGGCGACAGCAGAAGGCAATTTGGAAGACGTGGATAAGCCACTTGGGATGCACATCACCCCGCTGGGTGGGTGGTCAGCCCCGAGAGCGGGGTGCACTGCAGTCGCTGTAACAAGGATGCCCAGATACTGGGGCAACAGCACCTGGCTGCAGAGCCAAGATCAGTGCTGAGGGAAGGGCAGGCAGCTCGGGACGCTATTCCCAGGCCTGTTTCCATCTTGCACTGGGCCTTTGCTCCTGAAGTGCCCCAACCTGTGACTGCAAGCCTCTGTCTCACATTAATTGCCACATGATGCCACCTCCCAGAGCTTGTGTTGTAAGCCATAGTCACCACAGTATAGAGCTCTCTGTGTGGTCTTGCGTGAGTGTATATTTTCAGCATAATCCACTATATTTTAATATTTTCTGCCCACTGTGTTATAATTTTGCCCCCTCCTTTTTTCAGTGCTGGGGATTGAACCCATAGCCTTCATATTAAGCTACATCCTCAGCCTTTCGTAATTTTTTTTTGTCAGAGGCTACTTGGAATGGAACTCGGGATCTTGCGCTTGCCAGGCATGCACTGTGCTGCTGAGCTATATCCCTTCCCTATAATTTTTTATTTTGAGGGTTTTGCTGTTGCCCAGGTTTTGGGCTAGAATTTGTGATTCTCATGCCTCAGCCTCCTAGAATACTAGGATTGCAGTTATCCACTACTACTCCCCTACTATGCTGACATTGCCAGACACTGGTTTTTTTGTTTGTTTTATTTTTTGAGACAGGCTTTCACTATGCAGTTCAGGCTGGCCTCGAACTCACTTTGTAGCCCAGGTTGGCCTTGCTCCTCCTGCCTCAGCCTCCCGAGTGCTGGGGTTATAGGCATGTACCAGCGTGCCTAGCTCAATGGTACTAGAATATTTTTATTTATTTATAAAAAATGTTTTTGTTTTATTGAGACAGGGTGTTGCTAAATAGTTCAGCTGGCCTTGAACTGCCTGTATAGCCCAGGCTCACCTTGAATTCACTGGGATCCTCCTGCCTCAGCCTCCCAAGTGTTAAGATTACAGGCCTGTGCCACCACGCCTAGCAGAACTAGAATATATTTAATGTTTTCTGCCATGCCTTGTGTTTTTATTATTATCCACCATTCTGCTCTAGCATTTTTTTTCCCTGGTACTGGGAATTGAACTCAGGACCTCATGCTTTTGAGGCAGGTGCTGTGCCCCTGAGCTATATCTCTGGCCTTGCTCTAATATTTTAAAATATTATGGGTCATATTGCTGTGGTGTTCAGTATAGTTTGTTGTGCTGTCCTGCACTCACCATTGCCCAGGAAACTGTGGTATTTTCAACATGACGTCATGCTACAGTAGTTTTCGTTCCCCATTGTGTTGTTAGCTTCAGTGGCCATCCCCAGCACCTCCCCCACCCTTTTTTTTAGATTTTGAGACGAGGTCTCAACTATGTCCCTAAGTTGCCCAGGCTGGGCTCAAAATTGTGACCCCCCCTGCCTCAGCCTCCCAGTGTGCTGGGATTACAGGCATGCCGCACGTGTCTGGCGTGGCGTTATTTTTACTCACCGTCTCACTGTGGTTTTGGTGCTAGCATCAGCCCACGCCTCCTGCTAGTGGCCCCCAGGGATGCCCTGAGTCACCTCCTCCAGAGGGCGCTGGTGAGAATGCCACTGGAGGAGTGGGGAAGAGGGCAGGGAGCCCACCGGAGGTGTGAGTGGGCACACGGCGCAGTAATGGTACGGGGTGGGCGTGGAGAGGGCCCAGAGGCTAACGGTGCCTGAGGCTGGTGAGAAGCCAGCAGGGGCTTCGGGTCCGGGGCTCCTGTGCGGGCAGGGCAGGCAGCACTCTTCGAGGTCTGGGGTTTTTAAGAAATCCTAGGGCTCCCCAGGGAAGGTTTCGCCAATGCCACGAGAAGCTCCCCTCTGCCTCCGCTCCTGTCCTGAGATGTCTGTGGTCTGTTTGTGGCCCCTGGTGGCTCCCAGAGCAGAGGGGAGCTCAGAAGGTCGCAGTTGGTTCCACTTGGGGTGGGACTGTGGCTCCAAGGGTGGTCCTGGCTGTGGGTTCTTGTGTCCTCAGTGATTCTGTCTAGAGAAATGGCAGCAGACCCCTGCCTGTCCCTGTCATAATCCAACTGGGAAAGCAGAGATGCCATGTTACGTAAATCTCAGGCAGTGATTTCCAAGAGAAAGGTGAGCATCCAGCCATGGAGCTTAGCCACCCAGGCTGTAACTCAGTGTGGCTGCTGACCGGGGAGCCCAGACAGTCCTGTGCTTGGGGCTGGTCCCTGGGGCCAGGGCGGTGTTCAGGTGGAAGTCCTAGCACACAGCTGGCTGAGAACAGCCACTCCCCATAGGAGATACATTAATGATGTCCCCAGGCGAATGACTGAGTGAGCAGAGGGGACCTGGAGCCCTGTCCTGGGTCCTCCAGAGACAGGGGTTGAGCTGGCTGGGAAAGCTCCCTGCCCCTCTGCACAGGGTGGAGCAGCAGACAGTGCCGGCTCACAGGGAGGAAGAGGCATGAGGACAGCAGTTGGGGAATGGGGTTGGGGAGGGGCCAGGGGTGCAGGGTGGACACCTGCGAAATCCGGTGGAGGGTGCCAAAGTGCCTTCGACTGATCCCCTGGCTGATTGAGCTCCTTTTACGGTTTAAATTTAGGCTCAATGAAAGGGAGCTGGCAGTGACAAGGGCCAGCACTGCAGAAAGGAGGCAGGCTTTCCAGAAAAGCCAACATGGTGCTGGGCTGCGGGCTCAGCCACGTACGTTATGGGTGTTCACTCATGTCCTCTTCCCAGCAGTCCTGGAGGCTGTAGGAGTAATGTCCTCATTTCACAGAGAAGGATTCGAAGCTCAGAGAGGCAGAGTCATTTGCCTAATCCTGCACAGCTAGGAAACAGCAGAACTAGGATTTAAACCCTAGCAATCTGCAGCTGGAGCCCCCTACTCCTAACCATTATGCTGCACTGCCTCAATGATAACAGTAAAAGTAGAAGCAGTAATAGAAAATACTTATCGAGTGCTATTGGTAAGTCAAGTGCTATTCTAAGGATATTTTAAATTGTATTTATTTATTTTGCAGTATTGGGGATTGAACCCAGTCCTTCTCACTAAGCTGTATCCCCATCCCTTTTTAAATTTAAATTTAAATTTTCTTTGTTTTTTGAGAGAATTGTAGCCCAGGCTGACATCAAACTTGCAGCGATCCTCCTGCCTCAGCCTCCTGAGTGCTGGGATTACAGGGGTGTGCCACCATGCTCGGTGATCCTTTTTAAATTTTGAGATAGGCTTACACTAAGTTGCTAAACTGCCCAGGCTGCACTGGAACTCGCCATCCTCCTGCCTCAGCCTCCCAAAGTGCTGGGGTTAACAGTGTTCACAATCACATCCAGTTTGTTCTAAGGATTTTTTAAAGCTTATTCTCACAACACCTTAGTATAGGATGTTTCATGGTTATCAGCTTTTGGCCTTGGGGGAAATGGAGGCCCAGAGAGGTTGAGTCGGTTGTCCAAGGTCACACAGCTGGCAAATGGCAGAGCCAGGATTTGAACCTAGCCTTTTGGTTGCAGTTACAGTATAAGCTCTCAGGTATTATGCCTGACAGCGTCCCCAGTGACACAGATGTTATACAATGAGGAAAACTGAGCATGATCCCCAGGTCTGTGCGAGGCTGAGGGGGCAGCATGATTGTCCTATCTGTGTCCAGGCCCGAGGAGGTCAAGGCACCCACCCGAGCTCACTCAGCAAGCATGGCACATGCTGGCTGTCATGTCTCCCGAGCTTGGGTCTCAGCCACGCCCCTACCCCTGCCCCTGCCCCTGCCAGCTAACAGAGACATGGCGTCCATCGTGTCCGAGATCATGATGTACGTACTCATCGTGGTGTTGACGATCTGGCTGGTGGCCGAGATGGTTTACTGCTACAAGAAGATCGCCGCGGCCACGGAGGCTGCTGCACAGGAGAATGCGTGAGTGGGCCTGCGAGGAGGAGCCGAGGAGGGGGGAGCCCGGGATGCCGTCGGCAGTGCCTCCCGGAGTGGAGTGCGGGTGTTGGGTGGGATAGGGTGGCTGGTGTCAGGCCTTGGCCTGCCTTGTTCAAGTGGGGGCGGGGGTTGGGCCAGACTGGCCATGGAGCGATTGTACCCCCGCTTTCCCCCTATAGCTCAGAATACCTGGCCATCACCTCAGAGAGCAAGGAGAACTGTACTGGTGTCCAGGTGGCCGAATAGCACTGGTAAGGTGGGTGACGGGGCGGAGGGCCTGGGGGGTTTCATCCCACTGGGGTCCGTTATTCCCCCTCTCTCCCTCCCTTTTAGGCCCTGGGCTTCGCCTCAAGGAAGAGCCAGCTCTAAACAGGGACATCTAGGCGTGCCTGCCCCAATGGGGGATGGCCTTCCGGGGCCTCCCCATGCCTCAGAGTGCTGCCAGCAGTGCCGCCAGGGTGGGCCGGGCCGGGGCACTGGCGCAGCACACACTCCTCACCCAGCCTCCCTCCCGCCCCGTTGCCCACCCACCGCCGTGCATGATGGGTAAAGCAATACTGCCGCGGCCCCCACCCCTGCTTCTGCTGCCTGTTTGGGGGGGCGGCGAGGCGGGGGCAGCGGCTCCGTACCCCTCCTTCTTGCTGATTTGCACACACTGGCCAGCTTCAGACGTGCACTGCTGGGGCCAGCCCCTCCCTGCCTGGCTGGGGGTGGTGATGGGTGCCCAGGACAGTTTGGGGCAGGGGCTTCTGGCCCCACTGCGACCCCCAGCATCATGTACCCTCCTGCTTCCTCCAGCTGGACCTGGGGTCCCCCCTCCCTGTGATGCACTCTGGCCCCGGCCCCACCTGCCCTCTCTCACCAGCCTTCAACCGTGGCCACTCAGAAAGGGGCCCGTTCTGCCTCGTCTCTCTTTACAGAAGTAGTTTTGTTCTTGAAATAAAGATTCTTGGACTTGACTTACCGTCTTTCCTGAGCTCCTTCCCACACCTATGTCTTGCCCCAAATCTAAGAGCCTCCCTTTCCCCAGAGACCCCTCCTCTCCCAGCAGGCAGCCGGGAGCTGCCAGCACATTTAGGGATGAATGGGGATGCTGAAGCCACTTACTGATGTGTCGGTTGAGGGGAATTAGCTCAGCAGGAGGGGAGTGGGAGGAGATAGGATGGGAGTTGCGGGGGGGGGGGGGGGGGGGGGGGGGAGAGTCAAAGCTAATGTTAGGGGACAGGGGTTCTGTGGGGTCTGCTGTGTCCCTAGCAGTGTGTGGGTCTCTGGAGAAGTGGCAGTTGGGGAGAGGGAGTGAGCCAGGGACAGAGCTTAGGGATGGCCCCCAGCTAAGCTGCACCAGTGTCCCACTCTGCGAGGCTGTGGGTCTGTGGGTGAACTGGGCACAGGGCCTGTGTGGGTGAGGAGTCGGGTTCGAGTTAGCGGGCAGTCAATCTGGGATGAGCACCGTGTTCTGTGCAGACGCCCGGCTCCGGGCTGGTGTCTGCTGGCGGCACTGGCCTGTCAGGGTGTTGATCTGGCCCTGGGGTCTGACACAGGTGGCTCTTGGCTGCTGGCAGGACAGTGTGTATCTGCCTCTAGACACTTCCGGCCACTTGGCCTGGCCCTGAGCACTTCGTGTGGCCTTTTCCGGACCAGTCCCCCATACCCCCCCATCGAGGACTTTCCTGGCTCCAGAGGTCACCGGGCAGGCTGCAGAGAGGCTGCCAAAGCAAACCAACCCCCGTGACTTGTAGGAAAGCAGCTGGGGGAGGGGGCTGGAGGTGGGATGAGCAGGGCAGTGCTGGCTGGGCCTGGGCTAGGCGGGCTGGGGACCAGGGAAGGGACAGAGGCAACGGGCTTGTGGAGGAAGAGGACTGGGGAAAGGCCCAGGGCTGAAGCTGAGACTGGCAGTGGGTGGGGTCTGGGGCCTGGCAGGGGTGAGAAAAGTACCCAGCAGAGTGGGCTGGGGCAACAGTCCCTCCCAGTGCGACCCCCACCCTGCAGTTGCCCAGGAGCCCCTGACCCACTTCCACAGACGCACTGAGCCCCTCTGCGGGTCCCCTCCCAAGCTGGTGGCTGGGTCTGCCTGGTCCAACCCCTGCCAGTCAGGTCCACCAGCCAGGTGGCCTCTGGTGCTGCCAATCCTGTGGTCCAGCCCCTCTCCGCCCCTTCTCCCGCCTCCTGCCCAGCTCCCTCCTCCTCAGGTGAGGCAGCCCGGCCTAGCAGGCCCCACGCCGCCGCTGCCATCCGCGCCTCTGCCTCCCAGGCCGCCCTCCGCTGCAGGGCCACCATGCTTCTGCCAAGGCCTGGAGACTGAGCCCTAGGCCGGCACCATCTCGAGGCCCTTCTGCCACCGGCTGGACCCCAGGGTAAGGACCAAGGCCCCCAGACTCCCAGTTCCAGTCCTGAGGACCCGGGTCCCCTGGCCCTCTACCCAGCCTGATGCCCACCTCCGAATACAGGGGCCCCAGGGGTGTCTCCTCAAGGGTCTAGGAGTTCCCACCCGCTCTCCCGCCTCTGAGACTGGAGCCAGGAGTCCAGGCCCTCGAACCATCTTTCCTCATGCCAGGGAGCCCTGGCCCCTCGGTTCCTCCCTCCGGGCTTCTCTTCCGCTAACCCCAGCAGCTCCAGTCCGTGGCACCCTCCTCCCCAGGCTCAAACCTGAGGGTCCTCAGGTCTGCAAATCCAGTTATCCGCCTGCCCCCGGGCAGACACTGACCCCATCCTTGAACCCAGCCTAGCCTGCACCCGTGATCATGGCATGCTCTGGCCAGGGCCCAGTCCCTCCAGGCTCCCTGGATGGACGCCTGGGACTGGGGGCGCAGGCCTGGGCTGGGCTGGGCTCCCCGAGTCCTGCCTCCCTGTTCACCTACCCACAGGTCCCGCCCCGGCCAGGAGGTCAGCCGGGGAATCATTAACGAGGCTGTGACATGGCTGAGAAGGAGGGTGAGTCTCCCGTTACTGTGCCCCAACTTTGGCTCTGCCTAGAGCCCCTCCTGCTGTATTCTCCCCTTTACCCTCCACCCCACGGAGGCGCCTGATTCTAGCCACCAGGCCCACTGTACCCCTCTGAGGCCTCCAGCATCTGATTGAACATTAACCGAACTTTCGGTGGGGCTCTGCCGTCACCTGCCTTCCCGCCACCCCATATGACCTCTTCCGCGCCCTGCCTCAGTTTCCCCTCTCTGCCCTCTCCTCAGTGACTTTTCAACTAAGCCTTGCCCCAGCCTCTCCTTGAGGCTGAGGTGGGGACACTGCTGTGGTTGTCATAGTTCGGGACTCAGGTCCTAGAGTCAAATGCACAGGCCCGTGTTTGAATTTGCTTGTGCTCCTTTCGTTGCTGTGTGACCCTGTGCAAGTGACATTGTCTCTGCGGGCTTCAGTTTCCCCCGGGTGGGGTACAGACCCTAATTCTCCCCCTGTGAGGTTGTTGCGAACATGGGGCTCAGGACATACACTGGAGCTGTCACGACGGGGATCCAGGACCCCTACCAAACCTAGACATTCCTCCTACCTCCTGATTCTGTCACAACGAGCAGAGGGAGGACTTTGGACTCAGCTCTGAGGGATGGAGAGGGCAGAGACAGCGCAGAAGCCGCAGCAGGGATGATGGAGAGGAGCCATCGCCCTGAGCGCCTGGCACCCAGGCACAGGGCGGCACACACTGCAAGCAGCCTGCCTACCTTTTTACCTCTTCCACGGTTGGGGGCCAGCTGGAGAAGCCCAGTTAGGGGCAGCCTTTTCTTCCCTGCCTCGTTCAGCTGGGCCTGACTCCTCTTCTTCTTAGAGCCATGAGAGCTGGCTTCAGTCCCGGGCATGAGCGCTCTCTAACTGTGTGGCCCTGGGAAACCAGCTAACCCCCTCTGGGTTCCATTTTCCTCTGCAAAACAGAGATGGTGGTAGGACAGCCTTACGGCCTGGCGTGAAGAAGCACTGCACATCTTGGCTGACAGGATAAGCACAGTTCTCTGGCCTCTTTGGCTCTGTTTTGGAGCAGAGAGCAACTCGGGCCCCAAACCATGCAGCTGTGGTCCAGAGAGAACCCAGGCTCTCAGTCTCTCAGGAGAAAGTGCCACACTCGGATGAGCAGGTAGATGCAGAAAGTGGCCCCTTTGTGACAGTTTCTTTCCTGGAGCTCACTGAAGGGAGGTGCAGGGCTGGGCCCTGTGGGTAAAAGACCCAGTGAAGAAAAGCAGAAAATGCCAGCATGGACAGAGGTGGGTCTGGCCACAAAGGGAGAGATGCAGAGGGGGTCCAGTGTATTCCCAGAAGCGTGGGGCGCGGTGGTCACATCTGGACACAGATGCTGAGGGCTTTGATGCTGCACCTGCTTGCTGGGTGACTGGAGCTGGCGGCTGTGCCTCTTCAGGCCGCCTTTCCTCATCTCTCCTGATAGACAGTAATGAATGGTCCCTTCCTAATTAACAGCGGCAGGGAGGTAAGGACAGTGCAGAATGGGACAGGGTTAGGGGAGTGCAGTGAGTTGGTGTGGGGTCCTGAGAGCCATGGGTGTGTGTCTGTGACCACCGTTACCGCTGTTAAAGTGTCCCCAAAGATCGCAGGACTATAGGCCTTGGCAAGGAGGAGGAGACTCAAAGGACGATAGGGAGCAGGTGAGATGAACCAGACAGAGGCACAGCGTGGCTGGCAGCTGGGGTGGCCAAGTGCCCGGATGTAGGGCACGCAGGTGGTGCTGGTGTGTCTGGAGTTGGGCATAGAAATGGAGCTGGGAGGGCCATGAAGTGTCCCAGCTGTTGGACCAAACTCTGTTGGGACTGAGGTGAGTGGCAGGAGAGTCCTCGGTAGGGGTCTCTCCATAAGGTGGCGCTAGTGGTTGTTCTTTGCTTTTCTTTTCTAAGCGGGATTTTTCAAGTTCTCTGATTGGGTTGCTCTTTGGAAGCTCTGTTCGGTGTCTGACAATGGCCCGTGGCTGTCTCCAAATTTGAGGAGACATATATTTCAACCTTGAATCTCTAAAAGCTGTGCTTACGTCCGACAAGGTTGGGGATGCTGGGATGAGGGCTTTAGACTCCATCCTGGGAGTCATGGAGGGGTCAGGTAAAGCGATGAGTCGGGGTTGGTATTTAGCTAAGTTCTCCAGGCTCTATGTTGCTCCAGAGGGGAGAGGGAGCTCAGCAGTCAGATGGCGCTGGACCAAGGTGGGATGGGAAGAGCCTCCCAGGAGGCCGGATGGGCTGGGAAACTGCCAACCTGTTGGAGACAGAAGTGTCCTAGGACAAAGGCCTCTGACACAGGAACTGTGAGGGAGAACAGATGTGCAGGTGGGCATAGTGGTGTCTGCCTGTAATCTAGTTACTTGGGAGGCTGAGGCAGGAGGATCGCAAGTTTGAGCTCAGCCTGGGCAATGTAGCAAGACCCTGTCTCAAGAGAGAATAAAGAAGGAGGGATGGGGATGTAGTTCCGAGATACCTGGGCTCAATTCCCAGGATAAAAAGAAACAGGAACCAGGTTGCTGGAGATGTGGAGGCCAGCAAGGGTGGGAAGGGACTAGGAAATCCTGGAGGAAGGTGTCTAAGAGACCATGGGACTCCTAGTCTGGGACACAGAAGAGAGTCCAGACCTGAGGACTGTGGGGAAACTGAGGCCAAAGAGGTGAGATAGACAGGAGTGGGGGGGGGCGAACGGGAAGAGGCCGCCTACCTTGGGAATTCCAGATTTGGGGGTGTGGTGGAGAGCTGGATTGCACAGCTGGCCCCTCAGAAGAGTAAAACGAAAATGAAGAGTGTGTGGTGTCCCAGAAGTCCAAAGAGGAAAGACTGTGACCCAGGAAGCTGGGGTTATTGAAGAGGAAGACAGTACTTGGACATGGTGATGTATCTTGGAATCCCAGCGCTCTAGGAGGCTGAGGCAGGAGGATCAAAAGTTCGAGCCTAGCCAAGGCACCTTTGTGACTTAGTAACACATTTTAAAAAGAACTGGGGGTGTAGCTTAGTGGGAAGGCCCTGGGAGGATAGAGACCTGGAACCATCCATTGAGTGCATTTTGAGAGGCAGGGAGTTAAAGGTGTCACCTCTGAGGGCCTTTGCGGCTACATGGGGGCGGGGACTGACCCGTAAGAAGATGTGGGAGAGCTGGGAAATGCCTGAGAAATGGAGAGCAGAGTCTCAGGGAGAAGCAGGGAACAGGGAGCCCTGGCTCACGGAGGACAGAGTTGTAGAGCGAAGGTGCTTCCTGTCCTAACAGAGACACAGAGGGGATGCGTCTCGCACAGGGGTAACCAGATCAATCCTGTCTCCCCAGAGGCACCTGTTTTCGAGGTGGCCAAAGTCCTCTGAGGCAGAGGGCAGGGAAGGAAGTGCTTCTCTGTCACCCTAGGAGACACTAGGGCCTCTAGTCTGGTCCAGAGTAGCCCTGGCAGGCGCATCTGCAGACAGAGGAGTTGGGGGGTCTGATGGGGGGTCTGATGGCCGGAGGAGGCTGGATCCTCTCACAAACCAGGAAGGCGGTGGGGCAGAGCTGAGGGGCCGGCTGAGACAGGCAGGGGTCACCCAGTAGCAGTGGGCGAGGCTGGCCCGGCCCTCAGGGGCCTTTCTGTGGCATGGAACATTTCCTCATTCCTTGATGGGAGCTGCTAGACTCTCAGAGTCTTAAATCACCCCAGCGGTGGCTGAGATCCTGGACCACACCCTGCACTGTTTCGGGGACTGGCCTGGCGCAGTGCCCACAGCCGTACCACCAGGAACAGATGGGAGGGCTGGAGTGCTTCGCCACCATGGAGCCCCAAAGCCAGCGTCAGCGGAAGTTCTGAACTGCCTTTTCTCTCTTAATCCCATGGGGCGGAGTTGGCGTGTAACATCCAGGACCTCTGCCGCGCAGGGAGTGAAGTCCCTCTTCTTCCCAGGCCGCTTCTTCTCTCTGGCCCAGCCTTGGTGCCCACTGCCATGCCCAGGCCCATGCCATCTGGCCACCTCTCTGCCCCTCCAGCCCTCTAACAGGACATGTGCCTTCCTGCCCCATGGCCTTTGCCTGGGCTGTCCTCCACTGCCATAGTGCACTTCCTTGACGCATTGGCAGGGCTGGCCCCGCATCCTGTCCTTCGCCCAAATGCTGTGCTGAGCCCCTCAGAAGCCCCGTCTGCATCCCAGCCTGCTTTCCTTTCATAGCCTTCGCCATAGCCTGGAAATGCCTGGGCTCCTTTTCTTGTGATGTCTCCCCTGTGTGCGCGTCCCGAGAGCCGTCCTCTTACCTGTCTTGTTTTGGGGTCTGTTCCCAGAGCCTAGAGTGATGCCAGGGACACAGCAGATGCTCAGCAGGACAGTGAAGGAATGAAGCGCCGTTTTGCTGGCGGGAACACTGAGGTTCAGAGAGGTGAAGGGAGCTGCCCGGGAGCACACAGCTCTACTGGTTTCTAAAGCATTTATTGAGAATTTGCTATCTGCTATCCCTCGGGTACAGTGACACGGTGATAGGTGATAGGCTCTGTAGTTATACACTTTGTACCCAGTGCCAAATCTGCCCAGGGTTCAGGACTCAGCACTGCTTCTTTCAGGCCGGGCTACCATGGAGATGTGATGCCACCGCTCGTAGCCATCGGAATAGTGGGAATCACAGTGTGGGGCTGAGAAGAGGCCAAGTAGTGTGTGTGCTTAGAGCAGTGCTTTGGCACATCACAACCATCACTGAGTTTGGTTGTTATTATTTAAAAGAACTTTAAAGTGCTATTTTTAGAGGTAGGTGCTAGGTAGGTGCCCATTTAACAGATGAAAAGGCTGAGGCTCCAAGAGGCAATGTTACCTGCCAAGATCCCAGCCAGGAATGAGTAAGGCCAGTATTTTAAAGTAAGTCTGGAAATTTTCCTAACTTGGATTCTCAGCCTCCAGGAGACAAATTTGATCTTGGAGTTGGAGTCCTGTGAGAAAAGTCGGTTGGGGGGGGGGTGCCCAAAGGGAAAGAGTCTACAGTGTCAGAAAGAAAGGAGGCAGTGAAAAAATGCCAAGCTGGAGGGAGAAGAGCTGCCAAGAGGGAAAAGATTAGGGGTTACAGACCCCCCAGGAGCTTTAGGACAAGTTAGCAAAAGCGAGAGCCCTGAGAACAGAGGCTGAGAGTGACTAGACAGGGTCACAGGGCAGGGGTAGGGCCGTGCCTGCCAGGTGGAGGTGAGGAGAGGGGCAGTGGGCCCCGCTGTGTCTCCTTCCCGGCCAGAGCCTTCCAGGAGTTGGACACTTGGCTGTCTGCAGGGCAGGGGAGGGACAGCCCTGCCAATCTGTCAGCCTGGGAAGGTGGGACCCAGGGTGCAATAAGTTAGGCCTGGGGGGGGGATCTCCCAGTGCCTGGACTCTGGGGCAGTGACAGACCTGGCAGTGGCCCCAGCATGGTGTCTCTTGCAGGTGGCCGGACTGTGACATGCTCCGGACCCAAGGTGGCAGCTCTCATTGTGGGGACCCTGCTACTCCTGACAGGCATCGGGGTGGCATCCTGGGCCATTGGTGAGAGCGGATGGCCCCTGTGCTTCTAACCTCCCCCACCCATGACCCCAACCTCCTGCCTCACCTCTACCTTCTCTGCAGTGACCGTCCTACTCAGGAGTGACCAGGAGCCACTGTACCCGGGTGAGTACTGCAGACTGGGACCCTCTGAGGGGCCCCAGAGGAAACTTGTTTGTCGGGGGAGCTCTGTGAAAAGTATTTCTGAATGAATGTATGTACATATCTGCAATGCTTGTAATAATAGTGCATTTGTGCTGAGTGCCTGCTGCATATGAGGCATGCGTCTCATAAGCACTTTGAACGTCCAACCCGGTGGTTTGCAGGCTCCCAGTGGGTTACTCATTAGTGCCCCATGAAATTAAACGAGGGAGTTGAAAGCTCCAATTTTTTTGAAAGTATGAAATAGATTAGATTAGAAAGTATCACAGTACATGTCTCCCAGGAAGAAAAAAGTTTGTTACTGCTTTGTTTTGGTTTTATGATTCATGTACATGGAATCTCAGGGGCTCTTCCCAGCTGCTCTGGAAGGGGGTTGTTACTTTCCTCATTTTATAGGGAAACCTGAGGCTCAGTAATGCAGTGGTTTGCCCCAGATCACAGAACTCCCGTGGGCTACATCATGATGTACAAATGTGTTTTGCACCATGGAACATGGTCAAAACCTGTACCAGAGGTACAGTGTGAATTCAGCAGACCCTTCTAGCTCTCCTAGGAGGTAACAGCTACTATTTGCCCATTTGACAGATGGGGAAGGTGAGGACCAGAGAAGACACACAACTGGTTAACGATGGGGGCCAGGAGTAGCTCTTAGAGATATGTCTGTGGGAGACAGTTTTCAGGGGCAAGGGAATGAATGGGCACACAGATAAAAGGCAGAAACTTGTAGGATGAATGCATGAATCTTCCCAGGTGCCAACTCCATGATGCCATTCTGTCACCCAGGAGTGGAGAAAGGGAGGGTGGGGTGGTAGGATGTATTTTTCACATCCCTGCATGTCCTCTCATTCCATAAAGGATGCAGCTCACAGGACAGGAAGAAATGAAAACCCAGACACAAAAAGCCAACATCAAACTTTGCCACCCTCGCTGGCACTGTGGTGGCGTTTACCCGCGCCAGGCACAGCCTTGGGGCTTAATGGAATCCATTCACTCAGTTCTCAGCATAGCACATCTTCAGATGAGGAAACCGAGGCACAGACAGCCCAAGGGACTGGGCCCGGGTCTCAGAGCTATGTGGCAGGGCTGGGACTTGCCCCATGCAGCCTGGGTGGTAACTGGGGCAATGTCCTTGCTATTGTTTGTCCCGAAACTGCTGAACTCACTGCCATAGTGCAGTGTAACATACCCTGAGCCCTTTTGGTAGCTTTGCCCAGCAGGTCTGTGGAACAGGGGCTGTTCACATCCCAGTGTTTGGCACACGGGGGCAACTAAGCCCATGGGGTGAATGGACTTGCCCGAGGCCACGTGACAGATAAATGGCAGAGCAGCGAGATCAGGCCCTGCAAGCGCTGCTGCGTGGTTCCCTGGGGCATCGGGGTGAAACCCTACCAGTTGGCCATTTCCTGCTGGCCTTGGGTCCTGTTTGGAGTGCTCTCAGGGCTCCAGTCCCGAGCTTCCTCTCGTTCACCCAGATGCCTGCTCCTCCTGTCCCTGCCCGCCCCAAAGCCCCGACTGCCCCGCTCACACCTAGAACAGTTTCCCTTCTGCACTGCAGATTCTGAGCTCAGAGCCTCACACCAGCCCCCCCCCCCCCCCCCCCCCCCCCCCCCCCCCCCCCCCCCCCCCCCCCCCCCCCCCCCCTGGAAGCCTCAGTTTGCTTATCTAGCGGGTGGGGTGAGAAAAATCAAAGGCAAGAGCAGAGACAACTATCCTAGCTGTCCGTGCAGGGCTTGGCTCCGGGCCAACTCCACCAACTTCCCACAGGTTCCTCCTGCTCCAGGTTGAGTCCCCTTGAGCCAGACCTTCCTAGATGCCCTCCCACCCCACAGCCATCTCCGCCACCCCACAGCCATCTCCGCCACCCCAGGCAGACCCTTCCTCACGCTCACAGTTAATCATTTACTGCACATACCTTTCAGAAGGGCTGGGACATTTTGTTTACTACCCCACCAGTGGCTGGCACATAGTAGGCGCTAGGGGGCATTGTTTGATTGATGAATCCATGCCCAGATGGTCACTGAGATGCACCGGCTTGTCCTGGGCCTCCAGCTGGAAAGTCACCCAGCTGTGACTCAGACGCGGTGTGGCCAGTGCCAGGGCCCTTGCCCTCCACTCGTACTTGAGTGTCTCCAAAACACTGGAAAATTATGAAACAAACAAACAAACAAACAAAAACAACTCCCCCCTCAACTATGTCCCCTGTTTGTTTTCTGGGTTTGTCACACCTCTAAATATATCAGGCAATTTGGTAAGCAGACCAGGTGACCCAGAAGACACTTTCTGCATTGCTTAAAATAATATAAATGAGAATAAAGAATTTAAAAAGTGAGAAACAGTGGCATAGAATGTAGCTTTAAAAATAATTAGAGAAAGCATTTGATGTTCCCATCCCTCCTCCCACCTCCCACACCTCCCCTAACACACATCCATAAAGTCACATTGTTTTCCTCAAACCCCACTCTTTTTTTTCTTTTTTGGTACTGGGAATCGAACTCATGACTACCTGCCAGGTAGTCAAGCCTCACTCTTGCAAGTGAGGCTCATTTTGGCAAGCAGTTGGGAGTCATTTCAAAGACTTTGAGCCTAGTGTGGTGATGTTGGGAGGCTGAGGCAAGGGGATCATAAATTTGAACCCAGCCTGGGCAATTTAGCAAATTAAGAAGACTCTGTTTCAAAAATAAAGATAAAGGCCGAGGATGTAGCTCAGTGCAAAGGTCTTAGATTTAATCCTCAATATCACAGCAAAAAATTTTTTTAAATAAAAAATAAAGTAAGACTTTATTGCCCCTGAGTTGTTGTCCTAAAACCTGTCTTTTCTTGGAGCTCAGGGAGTGGCAGTCATCATCCAGCTGAGGGACCACTCCTGCCTCATCCTGGAGCAGGAGGCTTTCAGATGGCTGAGGGTATTCAGGACAGGGGCAGGCGAGGGTCTGTGTGAGACACCCTGAAGAATCAAAGAGTGTGAAGGTTGGCAGGTGTGGTTTGAAATTCTGATTTTTTCAGGATTAGCTGTGTGTCCCTGGGTAAGTATATACCTCCAAGCCTCAGTTTCCTCATCTGTGAGATGGACATACACATGATCCAGGGTTGAGTTCCTTAGGCCTGGTTTCAAACCCTGTCTCTCTGCCTCTCACCTTCTTGGTGATGTCGGGTAAATCTCGCCACCTCTCCAAGCCTCAGTCTCCCTGCCTGGAAAAGGGGAGGGGATCTCTGTCGTCCCCAGGGTTGTGGCAAGGCCTTGGTTACTGGTGGGGCAGGGAGAGCCTGCAGGATTGTCCTGGGTGTGCAGCGGGTGTTGAGCAGGAACCAGTGCTCCTTGGAAGTATTGCCTTTCCTGATCCAGACCTACAGGGCTGCCCAAGAGGACCCAGCTTGCGTGTAGCCTGGTCAGGTGCCTCCTAGGAGAATGCAAAAGTACCTCATCACCAGACCTGGTTTCCCAGAAGGTGGCCTTGAGGACGCAGCCATGCTGGAGCATCCTGAGGAGAGGACAAAGAGGCCACAGCTGGTCTTTCCCAACTGGTTTCTTGTACTTTGTCCACTTCTGCTAGGGGCAGCTCCATCTTTCTAGTGGCTCAGACCAAACCCCTCAACCCCTCTCCTTTTTTCCTTGACGTTCACATGTGAGTCCAGTCTCTCAGCAACTCCGGGCAGCTCCACCCTCAAAATCTGTCTGGAATTCAACTCTTCTACCCCCACCGCGGCAGTACGCAGCCTGCATCCCTTCCGGCCTGGACGCCTTGCAGCCTCCAGCCTCCGCTCATCTCTGCCCCAGTCTGTCCCCACCCGAAGCCGGGAGCCTGCGCACACCCGGGCCTCCTTCCAGCAGGCAGACAAGTCCGAGGGTGCTCGCTCGTGTGTCTTCCACCCCTCCCCTGCCCTGCCCTTGCTCCCCCCTGCCCCGGCTCCTCGCTGTCCCCTCTGCACGCCCAGCCTTGGGAGCCCTGCTTTTGCAGCTCCTTGGCCTCCTTTGCTGTCCCCAAATGTACCTTTGTGTCCTTCTCACCTCCTTCCCATCTTGGTTCACTCGCCACCTCCTTGGAGCGGCCTTCCCCGCCTGCATGCTGAGAAGCGCCACCTCCGCCCTGCACCCGCTGTCCCTCCGCTGCTGTGTCTCTGCCTCCATGGCCTCTTCTTCTCTTGTGACACACGGCATGTTTTAGTTACTTGTCCAGTTCATTATCCACCTTCCCTGCTGGGCTTTGAGCTCCACAGGGTCAGGGGTTTTGTCTGATCTGTTCATTGCTATGGCAATTTGTTCACAGCCTAAAATAGAACCAGGCACTTAGCAAGTGCTTGGTAAATATAAAGAAATGCGCCTGAGGGCTTGGACCTGACTTAGGTGGTACCAGGATTCCTTCAGCTGTGTGTGTGTAGGGGGCGCACTGATGGGCCGTCTGGGAGCATCAGTGCCCAGGCAGGCTGTCCTCATCCTGCCCTGGGTGTGAAAACTGCTGTGACCTTCCCAGCCTTCCTCTGTGTCCCAGCCTGCTTCACGGCACGGTTTCCAGAGTGTTGGTCAAGGGACTGTGTAATTACTGTCTGTCTGCCCTCTTCCCGACCTTGGCTTGGTGATGGCAGGACCCTGGGCTCTCCGGGCATCCTGTGTCCCCAGTGTCATGCAGTAGGTCCAGTTAATGCTCACTGAGTGAATGAATGAATACTGCATCATCGGCTTGGAGAATTATGTACAGTAGCATTCAAGGCGCTGATAAGTCCTACAGAAAAGATAGCTATCTTTGTATTTTTTTAAATGAATAAGATATTATTGAAACATTTTGGTAATCTGGTTTTAGTGAAGGGTCTTCCAGATGCAGAAGACAAAAGGAAAAATAAATTGACTAAATGGATGGGGAAGTTATTATTATTATTATTATTGTCTTTTTGAGACAGGGTCTCACTGTGCAGCTCAGGCTGGCCTTGAGCTCACTTTGTAGCCCAGGCTGGTCTCGAACTCGCAACGATCCTCCTGCCTCAGCCTCCCGAATGTTAGGATTACAGGCGTGCGCCACCGTGCTCGGCCTCAGATGGGGAAATTATTAACTCGCTTGATTCTGGGGGCGGTTCTTGAAGCCTGGCTGCATCAAGGAGCTTTGAAAATGTAGAGCACCGCTGTAATTCCGGCTTTAGGGGAGGCTGGGGCGTGAGGGCTGTGAGGTAAAGCCCAATTGGGCAAGTTAATGAGTCAGCAAGACTCTGTCCCAAAATTGAAAAAAAAAAAGGCTGAGGACATAGCTCACTCAAAAAACTTTGAATTCAACCCGCAGTACCAAACCAAACCAAACCAAACCAAACTCCCATCAGAAATCTCTCAGGTTTCTTCCAAGTGCACCATCTTTCCCCTAGGGGACAGCAGTGGCCCTCACCAGATAGAGCGCCCCCTGCCGTTCCCTCCAGAACTTGCCCGGAGACTTTCCCTTTTCCCAAATGTCCAAGTCAAGTTCCCAAACCCAGCTTAGTTAGGAGTCTCCGCGCGAAGACAAGACCCTGCCTGCTTCCCGTGTGGCCTGCGTCTCCTTCCCTCCCAACACCGCACAGGTGGGGGTGGCGTGCTCCGAGGGGCTCCTGGGATGCAGGACGGAGTAGCTTGGCTGCGGAACAGGCCCGGAGGGGCCAGGGGCGGTGGTCAGGAGCCCGGCCCAGGGACCCAGGCGGCCCGCTCTGTCTTCCCGCAGTGCAGGTCAGCCCCGCGGACGCACGGCTCACCGTGTTCGACAAGACGGAGGGGACGTGGCGGCTGCTATGCTCCTCGCGCTCCAACGCCAGGGTGGCAGGTCTCAGCTGCGAGGAGATGGGCTTCCTCAGGTACCAGGGCGCTCCTCGGCGGGAGAAGGGGGTTGCAGGCGAGGGGCACGGCGCAGGCCTGACCCCTGCCCCGTCCAGGGCTATGGCCCACTCAGAGCTGGACGTGCGGACAGCAGGCGCCAATGGCACTTCGGGCTTCTTCTGCGTGGACGAGGGCAGGCTGCCCCATGCCAGGAGGCTGCTGGAGGTCATCTATGTGTGGTGAGCGGCAGCAGGGTGGGGTGGGGCGGGGCGGTGGGGCCCAATCTTCCGGCCCTGCACCCAAACGGCCCTCCTTCTTTCGCGGTGGTCTATCCTGATGGGTCTCCACATTTTGTATCTCTCTCTGTGTCCATCCCTGTCTCTCTCACAGTGACTGTCCCAGAGGCCGGTTTTTGGCTACCATCTGCCAAGGTGAGATCCTGAAACTCAGAACCTGTTCCTTTAGATGCCCGGGGAAACTGTGGACCCTCGGACTCTTCCAGAGGGACGGCTGTGTCTCCCTAGGTCCCCTAAACAAGGGGCCAGGTCAACTTCAGAGTCCCAGGGCAAAACTATTTCCCCTCAGTTCCCAAGCATGGGCTGGGTCCCCTTAAACTGCTCAGGGTAAGGCCATGTCCCCCGAAGCTGCCTTTGGTGGAACCGCATCCTCCTCAAACTCCCCAAAGTGGGTCCGTGTCCTCTCAGATCACCTGGGGCCAGGCCAGTGCTCTGGAAACTTGGGTCCCTGCCCTGGTCTGCCGCCCTGACTGCCCTTACCCCTACAGACTGTGGCCGCAGGAAGCTGCCTGTAGACCGCATCGTGGGGGGCCAGGACACCAGCTTGGGCAGGTGGCCGTGGCAAGTCAGCCTGCGCTACGATGGAGCCCACCTCTGCGGAGGGTCCCTGCTTTCTGGGGACTGGGTGTTGACAGCTGCCCACTGCTTCCCAGAGTGAGTGCCCAGGTTGGGGAGGCTGTGCAGCAGGGGTCGGAGGGTGTGCCCAGTTAGGCCACCAGCCTCCCTTCCTGTTCCCGGGCAGGCGGAACCGAGTCCTGTCCCACTGGCGAGTATTTGCCGGAGCTGTGGCCCAGGCTTCCCCGCAGGGCATGCAGCTAGGGGTGCAGGCCGTGGTCTACCACGGGGGCTATCTTCCCTTTCGGGACCCCACCAGCGAGGAGAACAGCAACGATATTGCTCTGGTGCACCTCTCCAGTCCTCTGCCCCTCACAGGTGAGCCTGGGGTTCAAGCCTTGCACTGGGGACCCCAGGGACAGAGGAGAAAGGAAAGGACCTGAGCTGTACATTATCATTCAGGTATCCATTTATCAGGTGACAAGGGAATAATCCTGAGGGGACACAAACCAGACACTCACTGAAGGATAGGTGCAAACACTTTGGAAAATACTGGAAGTTTTTGAAAAAGTTAAAGTTTACCATTTGACCCAACAAGTCCACTCCTAGGGTGTTTGCCCAAGAGGAATCAACACAAGTCAATGCAAACATTTGTTCATGAATGTTCATGACAGCTCTGTTCGTATCAGCCAAACATGCCAATGTGCAAATCTAACAAATGTGCGTTGTCTGACGAATGGGCGAGCACATACGGTACATTCGTACCACGGGCTAACGCCCGGTCATAAAACAGGGGAAAAGGTGCTGATTCATGCTGTAACACGACGAACCTTGGGCCACCTTAGGTTCAAATTCTGGTTATGCCACTGACTTATTATGAAATTTTGGTCAAGTGTCTTGGCCTTAATTCCCTCCTCGGTATAGTGGTGTAGTAGATGCCCCAAGCTCCCAGGACTGGTGGGAGGTGAAAGGAAGTGATGCAGGAAAACGCGTAGTACAGGGCAGCTCTCAGTGGATGGTGGTTCTACTGTGGACACTACACAGGGAAGAGGACAGGGGCCATGCTGGGGGCAGGTGGGGCCACTGGACAGGTAGGTTTGCGCGACTCAGGCAGGGCCAGCAGGGGCTGGACTCTGGTCTTTCTCACAGAGTACATTCAGCCCGTGTGCCTCCCGGCGGCCGGCCAGGCCCTGGTGGATGGCAAGATTTGCACTGTGACCGGCTGGGGCAACACGCAGTACTATGGTGAGTCCTGCACACTGCCTGTGGGGTCACCGTGAAGGTGACTCTGAGCTGGGTTGGGGAAGGACAGTCCAGCTGGATGGATGGCTCTCAACTCTGGGTGTAGGGTCCCTGAGGGCTGTAGGTTGGGCGCCAGGAGGGAAGAAGGTGTGCCTGCTCCCCAGCTTCAGCCAGCCTTGTCCACCCCAGGCCAGCAGGCTGGGGTGCTCCAGGAGGCCCGAGTTCCCATCATCAGCAATGATGTCTGCAATAGCCCTGACTTCTACGGGAACCAGATCAAGCCCAAGATGTTCTGTGCTGGCTACCCGGAGGGTGGGGTGGACGCCTGCCAGGTGAGAGACTGTGGGGCAGCCCCTAGCCTTACCTCCCTCGGGGCTACCCATGTCAGCGTCAGAGGGCCTCCTGGCCGCTGTCTTGGGCTCTGGCCAGGCTTGCCTTTCCCCTGGCAGGGCGACAGCGGTGGTCCCTTTGTGTGCGAGGACAGCATCTCTCGGACGCCACGTTGGCGGCTCTGTGGGATTGTGAGCTGGGGCACCGGCTGTGCCTTGGCCCAGAAGCCAGGTGTCTACACCAAAGTCAGTGACTTCCGGGAGTGGATCTTCCAAGCCATAAAGGTGAGTAGAGCCCAGATGGGAGCTGTGGGGGGAATGTGTGGAGGCAGATGCTTTTCAGACACTGACCCTCAGGCCTAGAAGAGGGCATCCTGGGGAGCAGGTGGGTTTCCACAGGCCTCCATGGGAGGGAGACTGGTTGCAGGACTTTGGGGGGACCCTCTCAGACCTCAGAAGCCCCAGTTGTCTTTCCCTAGACTCACTCCGAAGCCAGTGGCATGGTGATCCAGCTCTGACCCACAGCGTCTCTTCATTGCACACACCTCGAGTGCCGGAGTGGATCTGGGTGGCTCCAGCCCCACATGGTAGGGTCCATGCTGGCCCCAGGATGGGACCTTTTCCTTCCTGGCTCAGTCCACAGGTCCAAGGACAGCCTCCTCCAAGGTCCTGTCTTCCACAGTGGCGGGCCCACTCAGCCCTGGGACCACCCAAGCCTCTCCCCAACCCCATGTAAATATTGGTCTGCCCTCTGGGGACTCTAGTCTAGGGACCCCTGATGACAGGATGCTCTTTAAATAATAAAAATGGTTTTGATTAATGTGGCCTTTAAGTTTGTACATATATAAAGCAGTGAGGATATTTTTGGAAAGAGGAAAGAAGGAATTAGGGGCTGGCACAAATCAGGCAGAAAGTGTGATTCTCTAATTTCAACTGATTTAAGCAAAAGGATGGTTTACTTAAATGAAACTACTCTAGAGCATTTTGGCTTCAGGTACTGCTGGATCCAGCTGCTCTCAAATCTACTATGTATCAGTTTCATTTTCAAGTTGGCTCCTCTATAACCGGAACCGTATCCCCACCTTTACATAAACCCCAGGTTTTCATGCCATGGAGCAGCTTCACAGCTCTAGTGGAAAAGAAATGCTTCCTTCCTCATGGCTCCAGCAAAAATAGTCCCAGTGTCCCCCTACTACCATTTGACAGGCTTTGGGTCATGTGCCCACCTCTCAGCAAATCACTGTGCATCTGATGTATGGCATAGGGGTGCGATCTAGACCTTCAAAACCATACAAGCTGAGTGTGGGAGAGTCTCCAAAGGAAAATGAGGGGCTGTTTCCAGAACTTGGCCTCAATGCTCAGTGAGCCAAAAAAGAACATTCATCTTGGGCTAACAGAGAAAACAGCCCTGGGCCAGGCATGGTGGCACAGGCCTGTAATCCCAGCATTCTAAGAGGCTGAGGCAGGAGAATGCTTCAATTTTGAGTCCAGCCTAGGCAAGTTAGCAGATCAACACAATCCTGTTTCCAAAAAGAAAAAAAGTAAGAAAAAAAAAAAAAAAGGTTGGGGATGTAGCACAGCGCAGAGACTCTGGGGTTTAATCTCCAGAATTGCGAAAAAGGAAGAAGAGAAAGCAGAACCCTGTAGGTTGGAGACTGGGATGCCAGGCTTGGTGATCACAGCCTGAGCTCATCTCCCCTTCCTCCATCAGGGCTGGGGTCTCAACTTCCCTTGGGGAACTGCTCCCCAGCCCCTCTCCAGAGTTTCTGCCCATCTTCATAGTGGCCCAAATGGCCACCGGGGGGCACTGCTGTCCCTGCACGACGAGAAACGAAGGCGTTGGCTTAGGGTTGCAGAAAAGCAATTTGTGTGTGTGTGTGTGTGTGTGTGTGTGTAGGAGGGGTGTGTGTTCCCTGGGTGTCTGCTTCTCATGACTTCAAATGATAAAAACTATAACACATCACTCATCCACCTCAAGCTCCTAAGACATTTTTAAAAATAGAAACATATCCAAGAAAGTACCTTACAAAGCTGTCACTGGAGAGTGTGGGTTCTTGTTTTAGGAGAAATGGCAATAACACTAAAGCACGAATTTGCAGGAAAGGAGCTGTAATTGGAAGGTAAGAGAAAGATCAGGAAAGGGCTCCAGCTTGAGCGGGTTAGACAGGGCTGGCTTTGAAGGACTGGCTAAGGTGGGTCGGGGTACAGTGGATCATTATCTCAGTCCTGGTTTCATGGTGATGGGGTCTCCTGGCTTGGGGGCTGGCTCCAGTCTCATAAAATGACGTCTCTGCGGCAGTTCCAGTCGTGTGAGGCTCTGCTTTTTCCACCAGGCTCAGGACAACAGCTGGAGACTTTAAACTTTGCATCTGGGAGAAGGGTCTATGACTGGACATTGTAAAAGCTAGCACTGGAAAACCCCAGAACCCCTGAGAGCTATTCTCATTCTCCTCCTGGGGCCCTCTGCCTTGAAGGGGCATGAGCCAGGATAGGTGAACTTAGGGCTAATCCACTTGGCTCTATTGAGCAACATAGCTATAGCCAAAGTCTTAAGGTAACGAAGGCTCTACCAAATGAACATCAAACTTTACTTCTAGTTACCAATTGGGCATTTGTCGGCCCAAATGAAGGGCTTTAAAATCTGCTTTTAAGTCTCTGATTATTTCAGAAAAAAACCCACAAGTCGTGCTTTTAATAACAGGCTAAGGGCCCAGGAGTTTGTCCTTTGTCCCTGTGGTGTCTCTAACTATGTCAGAACTAGCAAAACATGCATCTGGGGAGTGCGCCAACCATCCATTCCAGCCCCTGAAGCCCTAGCAAGGTTGATTCCCAGCAATTGCTTTGTTGTTCAGAGCCTCCCTAGCCCGTATTTCATGCGGGGAGACTTCCCCTCTCCTCGTTATTGTCCCAAATGACTGCACAGGGCTGTCTCTGCTACCTATGGTATTTGGAATATAATTTGAGACTTGGTTCATACACTGGTTTCTTAGGAATGTGAGGTAGCACTGGAAGTGACTGGAAGTTTTCCTCTGCAATGGTGAGCTGAATAAATTGTATTGTACATGTATTTTATGAAGTGTGGGGACTCTGAGGGAATATGGCCACCCTGGGGGGTGTGAACGGATATAAACACATCCTGGAAGGAGGAGGTGCTAAAGAGAACACCGTCTTGCCCAAGGGGATATGATCCTCTTCTAGCGGACCTGGTGGACATTCATTCATGTGTTAGTTCATTTTTCATTGCTAGAACAAAATGCCTGAGGCTGAGTACTTTATAAAGAGGCTTATTAAGCTCATTGTTTTGGAGGTTCAAAGTCCAAGATTGAACGCATTACTCAGCCTCAGGAGCACGTGCGGAAAGGATCACATGACTAGACAACAAGCCAGAGGCCGGGGAGGGGACAGTGGTACTCTTCATAATAACCCAGTCTCTTAGGATATCACAAGACCTGCTTAATTTCTCCCCAGCACAACACCTCCACGACCCAATTACTCTGACTAAGCCTCACCTCTTAAGGGTTCTACCACTTCTCACCACACTGGGGACAAAGCTTCTAATGTAGTACCTCAGGGAGATGAACCATATTCAAACCATAGCAGAACATTAAAAGTGAGTTGGAAACCGGGTGGGTGTAGAGGAACATGCCTGTAATCTTAGTACTTTGGGAAGCTGAGGCAGGAGGACTGCAAGTTCGAGCCCAGCCTGGGCAATTTAGCAACTTAGCCAGACCCTGTATCAAAAATGGGTGGGTAGATAGATAATTAGATAGATAGATAGATATAAAGGTCTGAGATGTAGCTCTGTGTGAAGAACCTGGGCTTAAAATCCATTACTTCAAAAAAAAAAACAAACAGTCTACTGGGAAAATACAAACATGGTGACCATTCTGAGTTCTGCTGGCCCCATTTGGAGTGGGGCTGTTGGGAAGGTGGTGAGTCACTCAGCCATCGTTCACTGGTTTTCTTTGCCAGGGTTCAGTGAGCCTCAATTTTTCTCTCCAGCTCCCATTAACTTTGTCATCCACCACCCAACAGCCATGAAGACAGTAGAAGAACTATAATAACTAAGGTTGCTTCGAGATTCTGCTAGGGTCTTGGTCTCCCAAACGGGTAAATATTAAAATTCTGACTTTCACTTCCTGCTGACCTTCTGAGAGTCAGACATAGCGATCTGTCTGTGGAGCGAATGTAACTGCATCAGGAACATGAGCAAGGGTTGGCATTCATACTTAGCATTTGTATCTAGCAACTCCCTTTCAAATATAGAAAAGCCTTCTGGATAGAACTGGGAGTGGAAAGCTCCGTATGTGGCTTATATGCTGCCATCTCACAATCGTGCTGCGGGAGAAATGGATAGTTATTTTTCCCCAGCAGAGACTTCACAGGTAGAAACACCACTGTGATTAACCATGATTATGAAGGCCATTCATTTTGTACTGAGGAATAATTGTGAATGTTCCAAGAACAATACAGTAGGGAGATGGATTTTAGTCTCTGTATGGAGAAGAGTGCAGCTTCAATGATGCGGGTATGGGATGAGCCACTACCTTAGATTTATGGCTGCAAAACAAACCAGCCTAAACCTGGTGGTGTAAAATAACCACCATTTATTAGGCTCCTGGATTCTGTGGCTCTAAAAGTTGAACAGGGAATGGAAGAAATGCTTGTCTGTGCTCCATGGATGTCCAGGTCTTAAGCTTGGAAGTATAATGGGTAGAGTGACTTGGTGAGCAGGGACCAGACTGTATCATAAATCTGTGCCTGGGCTGGAAGTCCCAGCGGCTGGCACTACTGGGACTCTCACAACCCATCTGTCCAAGAGACTTCACCTCCTCCCATCATGGCTGCCTCTGGACCTCTGAACTTCTCCCAGCATGGCCCGGGGCTCCAGACTGAGCAGCAGCCTCTGCCTTTTATACCCCAGCCTCACTTTTGTTTGACTCTATTACCTGACACAGGGACCAACGTGCCAGGCTGGGGACACAGACCCCACTTTTCAGTGGGAGACACGAGGAAAACTTCAGGGCCATTTCTTAGAATCACCACAGTCACTTTACAGGTTGTAGGAGCAAGCTGGCCACTGACGAAGAGGAGCGGCGATTCCTCACTAAAAGTCAGCCCAGAAGCCGGATGTACCTGCTACAGTCATGGATGATGAAACTGTGACTGTAATAGCTTTGTAATACGCTTTCCAATTTGTCTGTACATTTCAGAGGCTCATTCTAAGATGTGAGTGTTTGGCTTTGGGCAAATCTTGAGTTTAGTGCTCAGTCAACATTTGGCCACAGCCAGATTTGTTTTACTCTAAGTAATATTTATATTAATAAACATAACTGTGACAATATTTTGAATGCTTCCTATGTGCCATGCACTATACTGGAACTTTCTGTATGCATCTGCCCAAATTCAGTGTTTGTGGGGTTTTTTTTGTATGTGTTTGGTGATAAGAATTGGACTCAGGGCTTTCTCACTGAGCTACATCTCCAGCTTGCTTTCTTCCTTTCTTTCTTTCTTTCTTTCTTTCTTTCTTTCTTTCTTTCTTTCTTTCTTTCCTGAGATAGAGATTTGTTAAATTGCTAAGTTGCCTAGGCTAAACTCAAACTTTCAATCTTCCTGCTTCAATCTCCCAGAGTACTGGAGGTACAGAAATTTAGGTGTTTTGGCAAGCATAAGGTCCTGAGTTCAATTCCTGGTACCCAAAAAAAAAAAAGTAGCGACAAATTTAGGTGCTTGAATGTAACTGTCTTAATTGTTTGCTATTCATTCATTCAATTAATTAATAGTTTTAAGCGATTATGTGCTGGCTGGAGTAGTGTCTTTGGGAGCCCACTTTGGGGATGGAGGGCCTACTGCCTAGCTCTGATCCTGCTCGGTCCAGGCAGCTCCATGAATCTCCAGAGTGCACAGATGGAGCCCTGACCTGCTCCCCGTTCACCTCTCTAGGCCAGCCTCCCCAGAACTCTGTCAGTACTAGGACCCCAGTACCTGTATCAAATGCTCAAGGACGGCAGTATACCCTGTCATTCCCTGCGATGCCCAGTGGTGGACCCTGAGCTGGTCTGCACCTGTCCATCTCCGCAGGGCCACGTTTTGGCTTCCCCTTCACACTTGTTCAGCTCCCAAGGGGCTGTGAATTAATCTTTAACCTGCAGGAGGGAGAACTGGCAAGGTTCCCAGAAGGAGTGCGCTGGTCAGCAGCTCTCCTTCAGCCCCTTTGCTGAGCCGAGAAGTGCCGCAGCCTCTCCCTCTGCAGATGCTTTGCTCCCCGCACAGCTCTGTTCACGGTAGGCAGCATTCTGGGAGTCTGGGTGCCCACAGGAAAGCCCCAGCTGCCTCCTCCCTTCTTCCTGGCCCCTCTTCTTTCTCCCAAGCCCGCCCAGCTTCAGTGAGACTGATGCAAACCAGGATCTTTGGAAGCCACCCAGCTCCGGGATGCAGGGCCAATAGCCTGGGGTAGCAGAGTTACATCCCATCCTGGCAACCCAGTACCTGGGGTCACCAGGGTGCTGCCCTGGCTCTGTGATGGGCTGTGGTGGGTGGGTTAGCCCTTCGCTGATGCCTCCTCTCAGTCCTGCAGAAGCAAGCACCTTGGAGTGGGACATCAGCGGTAATGGACACGTTCTACACCCAGAGAAGGGCTAGAGATGCTGGGGCCTGTCAGGAGGGCCCTAAGGCCCTGAGGGGATGTGACCCCCTCAGGGGACCCGACCCTGCACTAAGGGACTGAGGGGACAAGTCTCTTCGAAGATGACAGCTTCCCTAGGAGCTGCAGCTGCTGGAGCCTTTTACTTTTTGTGGGTCACACACAGTACCGACCATGTGAGTCACTGATCCCTGGCCCCGCCCCAACCCGAGCCTCCCCTTCCCCCATGCTGCACCCAGACCTGGATCCCTGCTCACAGCTATCTGGGACAGGATCCTCTTTCATGGGACCCTTGGCGCCCGCGAGAGGAAAGGAGCATGAGCAGAGACCCGGGCTGAGAGTGTCTGGCCCAGACTCCCAGGAAGATGAGCTCTGATTCCTGGACAAGTGGAAAGACCATGGGGCAGGGAAATGGAAACAGAAGAGATAAAAACGGGGGAGAACACTTGCAATCCCAGCACTCTGGGAGGCTGAGGCTGGAAGGTAGCAGGTTTGAGCCGAGCCCGGGCAATTTATTGACTTAGCAAGATCCTGTCTCAAAATAAAAAGTAAAAACAGCTAGAGGCATAGGTCATTGCGAAGACCCAGGGCTCAATCCCTGGTACTGGGGGGAGAAGGGAGAGGGACAGACAGAGAAGGAGAGGCAGGAAAACGGACAGTGAGGGAGAGAAACGGGTGATAGGAGAGACGAAGAGACACGTCCAGGAAGAAAAGACAGGGAGACCCAGGGAAGGAGGTGGAGAGAAAGCCAGCCGGAGGGAGACAGTCCGACGAAGACAGAGAGGTAGGGTGGAAAAGAGAAAGAGAAATGGGTACAAAAAAATATGAAGGGGAGGCTGCCATTGGCTCTGCAGGGGTGGCCTTGGATAGGGGACTCAGGACAGACCAAAAGCAGCCAGTTCCATGGGGCAGATTGACGGAGACCACTACGAAGTGGCTCTGAGCAGGATTTAAAATTAACCAATTGGCTTTCCTTGTTTACTTATGAGCCTGTCCAAGGCTTCGCCCCTAGTCTGGAGATGGGCAGTGGATTCATAGTAAGTGAACCTCTGTGAGTCATTGGTCCCGGCTGAGGCCTGTAGTGGCCTGTGAAGTTGGGATGCCTCAAAAGACAAGATAAGGACACAGCTGAGGACATTTGGTTCCAATCCCAATGAACTAAAAGGAGACGGCAGCTGCAGGCTCCACACTCCTACAATAAATGTCAACCTAAAGATAAGGTACTTCTCCTGAATGACGTAATTTACTACTTGGGAAAAATCTCCCAAGGTCCTGCTAAGATTCCTGTGTTTTCTTCAGTATTCCCACCTTCTTTGTTTGAAAACCAAATAAATACGGGCCACCCAGAGAAGTTCTTTTGTCTTAGCCCCCAGTGAATCTCAAATTCCGTTAGAGGGTTTTGAACCTCCTGAAGCCCTAAAATCATACCACTCAACTCATTTATTTAGGTCTTCTCTGTCCTCTCATTTGGGAGGTTGAGGGCCTGATCAGTCTGCAATAACTAAGTGATAATATTAACCAGTTAGCAGATGGAACCCAGTTATGAAGCCAGCCATGAGGAGGCATCACAGTACACCTGGACCAGCCCAGGACTCCTGGCTCCTGGCCTCTCAGCCCCTTGAGCTGAACACCTTCCCACTAGTTCTGGCTGTCAGCAATGGCTCTGCCCATTCCTCTGGGCCATATCCAGTGGACCACGGTGTGGCCAGGGGCAGGAACCCCCTTCATGGCCTTGAGAGGTATCACAGCCCAGTGAGTGGGGAACCCACAAAGGCTGGCCTTTGTGTCTTTAGGAAAGATGGGGGCTGGCCTGGCTGACCCTGACCTGAGTACCCTTGGTGGGCTTCAGCACCATGCCTGGCTCAAGGATCCCCAGCATACTGAGCATGGCAGACACCAGCAGTGTGGGCAGCATGGGTGCTGAGCCTTCCTCTGGACATCTTTGCTGTCCCTAATGATCGTGCCTACTATGGTAAGGTGGTGGGGACCCTGTCCTGACCTGCCTGCTCCCACGTTCCAGTCCACAGACTCTAGCCTTTCCTTCCCCAGGACGCAGGAGCCTGGCTCCAGACACCCGCATCCCAGCCCCTCTTCCGCAGCCTGGTTCTTGCCCTTTGGTTCCTCCTTCTGGAGCAGCAGTGCTTACAACCACAGGTGCCACTGTGGGCAGCAAGGCCAGGTCCAGTGCTGGCCAGAGGGCTTCCAGGTGGGCTAGCAGTGTGCTGCTGGGCCTCTCTTAGTCTCTTCTGCCACTGGGGCCACAGGCCCACTTGCACACACTCGCCAGGTAATAGCTGTGGCTCCAGCTCTGCCACTTCCTCCTGGCTCTGCTTCCTGGCATCTGAGCAGAGGTAGAGCTGGGCAAGAGAACCTGGTGCCAGAGGCCTGGTCCATGGCCAGGACATGATGATGAGATCGGATGACCTGACAGGATGTGTGGTGGTGAGTGAGGCTGGAAGCTGGGCCGGGGGACGGAGCTGGGGCAGGCACACTGAGATGGGTGGGCACAGGCTCTACTGGCCCACAGGCAGACAGAAAGAACATGCAGAGACATGGACAAGGCAGACGGACAGGAAGACAGGAGGGCTGGGCAGAGGGCCAGGCAGAGGGTCAGAAGTGGAACCACCTGAGATGACTGGAACAGGTGGTGGGACAGGTGAGGAGAGAGAGGGACAGGTGGACAAAGAGCAGGCAGATGGCAAACCATGGGACTGGCCAAGGCTGACAGATGGTCACAGGAACACAGCATCACCCAAGGCCTCCACTGTGCAGGCCTCCGAGCCTCCCCATCTTTCTTTGTCATAAACCCCAGCATGCTCCTCCCACCCTGAAGTTCCCTGACTCCGCCTCCCAGGGGACTTGAGTCAAAACCCAACCTCCTGCCCCTGCTGCTCTGTCCGCGTCCCTTACTTTGTGGGATTTCAGGCTCCCGCTCTTGCCTGCTCCTTGCCCACATGGGCCCCCTGCTCACCCAGGGACCCTCACCTCCACAGGCCACCTCACTTACGCAGCAGCACGGAGCTGGCCTTGTCATAGCTATGACAGTGAACTCGACCTGCCATCTTGTCAGCTCCTGGGGACTTTCACTTGGCCCCACCCCTGCAACTGTTCACACCTTCTTTGTCCTCGGCCAAACCTCTTCTCCCGACCTCACCCACAGCTGGTGATGACTCTCCACTCCCAGGGGCACTGGGAAAACAGCCCCTGGACAGGCTGTGCTCTCCAGCACCTTCTGCCTCCCACACTGCTGTGATGGACACGGCCTCTGCTCCTCCCGCCCCTGTTGCAGCCCCCAAATCTCCCTTGATGTTCTTTCTGCTCTGGCTTCTTCTATGTCAAGGCTTCTCAAAGAGCCGCCTCATGACCAGCAGCAGCACCAGGAAACCTGGTGAAATACACATTCTTGGGTCCCTCTCCAGACCACCGCTCTGGGAGGGCCCTGGCAGCCCTTCTGGGGACTTTGATGCACACTCAAGGTTTTGTGTTTTGTTTTCCACTATTGGGAATTGAACCCAGGGCCTCTAAACCCAGGGTTCTGACCTTCTTTTATTTTTAATTTTGAGACACGTTCTAAGTTGTTGTTTTCCAGGTTGGACTTAGACTTGAACTCCTCCTGCTTCAGCCTCCCGGAGTGCTGGGATTACACCACACCCAGTACCTATGCTCTTTTCTACTGGATTCTTCTCACATTCCAACAGACTGTGATTTGTCCCAACTTAAAACACCTTCCTGTGGGTCCCTCACCCCCACCTGGCTGCTACCCCATTGCTCGACGTTCTGCTCAGCAAACTGCACAAAAGCTGTCTGCTCTATGTCTGATTTCCCTCTTTTTTGCTTGCAAACCCTCTACAGTCAAGATTTTGTCTGCCTAAAATTTCATGCCACCAAAACCTTTCTTGATGAGGTCTCCTCAGTCCAGTAGAACATCCTCAGCTCATATCCTGGTTGACCATTGGTAACTGTTCATTTAGCCCGGTCCTCCCACCCCGCCTTGAAGCACCTTTCCCCCCAGATCCCAGGACCTTACACTTCCTGCCCCCACCAAGTGCCTCCACATCAGCCCCTCTCTAAAGGCTCTGAATGCTGGTGTGCCCAGGACTCGGCCACCCTCCTCTTCTTCATCTTCTCTCATGCCTTTGGGGGTCTTATCCAGGTTTTCCGCTGCAAATGCCCCATGGGAAGCTGGGCATGGTGGCACAGGCCTATAATCCCAGTATTCTGGGAGGCTGAGGTGAGAGGATTGCAAGTTCAGGTCCAGCCTGGGCAACTTTGCAAGAATGTGCCTCAAAATAGAAAGTAAAAAGGGCTAGGTATGTAGCTCAGTGTGAAGACTCTGGCTTCAATCTCTAGTATGGAAAAAATAAAAGCCCGATTGGCTCCCTTCTCCCCTTAGGAGCTTCACCCACAATTGGGAACTTGCACACCCTTTTTCCTGACACATGCCTGTCTATCCCAAATGCCCCTCACTGGAAGCCTTCTCCAGGGTCCCCCGACCCAAGCACAGTATCCTATACTTACAGGTGAAGGGACATTTGCTCCCTCTGTCCCTGTCTGGCCACCCACTGGTCATGGAAACAGGCCTTGAACTGTGGCTCTGAGATGATCACAGGACACCAGAGCAGAGGCCCTGTCACCAGAGGCCATGTGGTCCTGAAGCCTTGACCCTCTCTGGCATATCCCAGCTGGAACCCAGACAATGCCAAGCCAGCCAGAGAAACGCAGGATCCTGCAACTCAGAATGGTAGGAATGCCCAGTCGGCCTGTGGGCCAGGTATATGGGCCCTGATCCTGCAACTCAGAATGGTGGGAATGCCCAGTCAGCCTGTGGGATAGGTATATGGGCCCTGAAGCCTGTGGGGGGCTCTTGGATCCTCCTGGTCCAGGGCCTGGGTGTACTTCACCCTCTGCAGCTGCCCCTGGCAGGGCCACGTCCTGCCTCTGGGGGCGACTGCCGCTAGCTGTGGGAGGGCAGGTAAGCAGAGTGCTGCCTCATCCAGCCTGCAGGCTGGTTTGAATGCGTGACACGCCTCCTGGATGCTGGGGCCTGGCACTGTGGAGCCCAAGAAGCAGTAGCTTGGTATCAGGGGACCCCCATACTGCACTTTTGACCATGCTACCTTCAAGGCACTGGGTATGTTATGGTTTGTGTCTGGATGTCCCCCCAAATCCTCATGCAGTAATGGGACCGACTTCTAGATTTATGATTGATCTATAATCCAGTGCTGGGATTATGGGTGTGAGTGCTACACCTGCGCTGGGGCTGATAGTTTGCATACAATATAAAGGAGGGAAAGAGGCTGCCTGCCACTCCTCCCCTTTTGCTCTTGCTGCTTTTGCTGTCTTCCACTGCCATGACCAGTGCCCCTATGCCATGTGCCACCCTGCCTTGGAGCCAGACGAGTATGGACTGAAACCTCCACAGACTGTGAGCTAAATAAGGCTTTTCTTTCTTAATTTTGGGTGTCAGGTATTTTGTCTCAGCAATGAGAGAAAAGTAACTAAGACAGGGTGCTTGCTGCATTGTGCTGAGCTGCAGGAGCACCAGCCTGAATGATGTGGGTGGACAATGAGCATTTCAGCCCTGCAGCCGTGTGACTTGGGCTGGACATACTGAGGTCAGTGTCCAAGGAGAGAAGGTGATGTTGGAGGCCCAGACTCCTAGGAGGCTACAGCTGAGATTGGATAAGAGCTGAGACACGTCCACCGAAGGGCAAGCTCAGACTTGGAAATCTGAGGAGGGAGTCTGAGGGAGTCCAGCCCCGGCTGGGGGTGTCCCGTTTGTGTTCCAGGTGAATGGGACTCAGGCTTACTTGCCACTGCACCTGGGGGGTAGCCTCATGCATGTCTCCTTCAGTGGTTCTAGGAGGTGCTGCACACCTACACTGGCCCCTTGGTCTCCTGTGTTTGGTGCCTTTGGGTGTCTTTCTCGGTGTTCTCTGTGGGCTGGATGGGAACCTCAATAGGGGCCCACAAGAAGACTTCCATGTGTTTGATGGCTCCTTCTTGCATAACAAGGAGGCCTTTGACCTCAGCTAGCAGGACACAGTGTCGCACCCAGCTGCTCACTCACAGTCCCTATCCCTCTGTGCCTATAGTCCAGGGAGGGCTGGTACTTACTGCTGGCCTTCTGTGTGCAGCTAGTGGGCTGTGACAGGCCCTTCCCAGCCTGTGATGAACCAGCCAAGGACCAGATCCATAAGGAGAACTCTATGCCACAACGGGGGGGGCAGTTGTGGCAGGCCCTGGGTGAGGTGCGGGGGTGCTATGCCCAGCAGTGCCAGCCCCATGGCCTCCCTGTGCTGCCCTTGGAGACACCTGGTGGCCCAAGGTAAGCAGCGACCGTGTGCCCTGCTTTTCCCTATGCATGGACCAGCCTCTCTCTGCTTGCTGGTTACAGAAATCCATGTAGGCTCATTGTGCTGGCTTGCACAAATAATTAAGATTCTGAGTGGGTATTTCAGGCCTGGCTCAGTCAGGCACTTAGTGTCACCAGCCCTTCCTGTTTCTCCAAAGTGGCTCCACATCCAGATGACTCCTCTTCTACCCACCTGGCAGCCTCTCAGGTTTCTGCCTAGCAGGAAGGAGCCCTGCATGTCCTGGCAGCCCCAGCCGAAGGTCACTGGGTCTCAGTGGCACTGATTGGCTGTTTGCTGAATTGGTCACATGGCCAGGGGAAGAAGATTCTCCAGTTGGCTTCAGCCTGACCCTAGGCTTTGCCCCCCGGCGAGACTGCCTGGCTTACCCTAAGGTTAGCAGTAGCAATGGGTACTGGCTGGGGCCCAGAGGACAAATGTCGACCTCTCCTGCCCTTGCCTTGTCGCCAGTAGATCTTTGTTGAGAGCATTAAGCAGTCATCCAAACAGTTTTGATGGAGGCTGCAGTGTGAAATGCAGTAAGTGTGAGCATCCAGCTGTGTGCGTTTTCTGTTGCTGCCATAACAAACCACCCAGGAACTTGGCAGCTTAGAGTAACTCACACTTCTCCTGCTTCAGTTCCACAGGGCAGAAGTCTCACGCAGCTCTCAGCGGGTCAACAGTGACGAGTCAGCAGGGCTGCGTTCCTTTCTGACGGCTCTGGGGAGGGTCATTTTCTTGCTGAGCAGTTGGCTGGCAATAGCCATTTCTTAGTGGCTAGAGGACTAAGGCCCATATCTCTTTGCTGACTGTAGGCTAAGGGCTGCTCCCAGCTCCTGCAGTGCTTGGCTTGTGGTCATTTCTCTCATCTTCACAGCAGTATGAGTCCGCGTCATACTGCCAGTCTCTCCTTTCTCTTTCTGACAGGTTCTTCAGCCTCTTCTTCCCCTTTTAAGAGGTCATGTGATTAACCAACGGCCCCATCTGGACCATCCAGAGTTCTCTCCCATCTCAAGGTCTGCAACAGTAACCACATCTGCAAAGTGCCTTTTGCCACATAGCAGAACCCAGTGATCAGGCTGTGGACATCTTTGGGTGAGCTGTTTGTTACTCAATCTGTGTACACAGAGTACAAAGTGTCCCCAGCCAGGGTTGTGCACTTGAATACTTTCCATTGCAGGCTTTTCTCTTCTGTTATTTCATAACGCAAGGAACACCCCCACTTGCCTGTATAACACTGTGCATGGGACCGCAGATCCCAGTGTCAGGCTGCCTTGGTGAGAATCCCAGCACCACCACTTTCTAGCTGTGTGCTGTGTGCTCAGGTTCTTTTTCAACATAAACACCAGAAGGATAATGGTACCTACTTAGTGCAGTTGTGGGTACCAAACAAATGAACAGTTCTTGGCAAGACAGTGGGTGTTATACCTAAATATTAACTCTTGTTGTTAAATTGAATTTCTGGCCTTCACATCAGGGAAAGACACTCTGTTGAGATCCCTCTGTCCCCTAGGTCAGAACCACAAGACTCTGCATCCTGTGGGTGATAGGTCATATCTCAGACCGCTGAAACAGTCTGCTCTGGAATGCACGGGGTCAGCCCAGTTGAGCCCTTCCCGATCCAGCAGGCAGCTGAGCTGAGGCCCAGGCCACCTTCTCACCCAACTAGGGTGAATGTGACCAGCTCACGGATGGTGAGCAGGCAGCAAAGCACAGGAGAGAAGGGCCTGGCAGGGAGGAGTCACACGCAGGGCCCAGCTTGCACTGGGTGAGGCTGGGGACACAGTGGTGACTGAGAAAAGCCCAGACTGTCCCCAGGGGCCCAGACTGCACTGGCATGGGCCAAGCTGTCCTCAGACAGTGACTACACAGGGCTGCGCTGGGAAGTCAGGCAGGTGCCTGGGGTTCAGAGTAGGGAAGTGTGGAGGTGGGCTGGGGGGCAGGCGAGGCGTCAGCCCAGCCTGGGCAGTCAGGGCAAGCTTCTGGAGGCAGGGATAGTGGAACAAATCAGAGCTGATGGACAAAATCAGAGATGATAAATGTTCCCTGAAGAAGGGACAATGTCTTCAGAAGCCCAGAGGCTTCAGGCCATGCCGCCAGAGTGGGGCACTGAGAGAGATGAGGCTCAGAGAGAACCCATGGGTTGCTGAGTGGCAGGCAGGGAGGAGGAGCTGTATCCAGAGCATAAGGAGCCCTGACTTCTCGACCCCATGGCCAGTGAGTCCTTAATCAGAGCAGGAAGCAAGCTCAGTGTCCTGCAAACAGAACTCCCCTGTGTCGGAGAGGCAGCCAACTGCAGGTACCAGGACAAGGGAGGGGCTCTGCCCTACTGGAACCACCTCTCCTCCCCCAGAGACACCCCTAGGTTAGAGCTTACTTCCCCATGACAGTGACCAAGCTGTCCTGGGCACCACCAGGAAGTGGTCTACTCACCAAGGACAGAGAGCAGTGATCAAAACATAAGACTTTCTACCCTGGTGGTACTGGGATTCCAGTAGAGAAAACAAAGCATACAGCTCAAGTAAGCTGGGCTCAGTGGTATATACTATAAGTCCAGAGGCTGAGGCAGGAGGATCTCCAGTTTGAGTCCAGTCTGGTAATTTAGCAACTCGGGGAGACCCTGTCTCAAAATTTTAAAGTATTTAAAAGGGCTGGGCTTAGTGTAAAAGCTGTGGGTTTGGTACCTAGTCACACACACACACACCAGCAATTGGTCTTCCACTGGGTCCTTCCCCTGAGACAGGCGAGAAGGCCTAACCCTTGCCCTCTCCTTGCTGGCCAGGGTGGGGGCCTGGCCTGGCCGGTGGCTGTTGTGACCCTCCCCTCCCTTTGCTTCCTTTTGCTCCTCCTTGTCTCCTCAGTGGACGGGGACAACTTGCCTCAGTGTCCTCCCTACTTATTCAGCGGCCTTCCTCCTCCAGGCTGCTAGAGTGTAGTTCAGTGGTCAGCGGTGGTGCCCCTCCCCTGCTCCACCGCTGCAGATGCTGGGGGCTGGGGGAACCGCCCTGACATACTGAGGTCAACAGGGAGGGATCTGGGCCCGTTGTTACCAGCTCCGACCTCCCCAAATCCTAATTAGTGGCAAGGAACCCAGCTAGCCCTCCTGAAGGTTCCCTGCTTTGGGCCCCTCTCCTGGTTTGGCTCCCCCACTTTTTCTCAGACTGACAGAGGGCAGTGGCAGCTGGCTGTGTCCACTGCTGGCATCTAGCACTATCTGGTGTCATCAGGTGACATCAGCACTGCCAGCAGAGTTGCACTTTGCTGACTCATGATTTTCAACTGAAAGGAGCAAAAAACCCTCCACTGACTGGCAACAGCCTGATCTGTGCTACCCCCAAACTTGGGGCCGGGCTGCCGTGATACCACTGCGTTACTGTACCTGGCATAAGGCCTTTACAAGCCTAAATCAGTTCTCGCTGGACTCCCAACTAAAACCATCCGTGGATCTCCACCGCTGCTGGAATGAAATTTACCTTCACACCTCCCTGGGGAGACCCCATGGGCTGCCTGCTCCCGCCCACCCCCTGCCTCCCACCCCCCTCCAGCTCACTCAGTCTAGCCACGCTGGCCTCTTTGCCGCTCCTGGAACACACCAGGCTCATTCTGACCACGGGGCCTTTGCCTTCACCTCTGCCTTTGCTTGGAGAGCTCTTTGCTGTTTCACCTATCCGATGACCGACCTCTGCTCCTTCAGGACTGGCTCTGATGTCACTTCTGCAGGGAGGTCTGCCTGCCCACCACACTCAAAGCAGCCCACAGAGCTCAGCCACTCTTTGCTACTCGACCCAGTTTCTCAATCTGAAATTATCTTTGTTTATCACTGGTTTGTTGCCAGCATCCCCCATCCAGGGCAGGATTGGAGTGCTTTTGTTCTGAAGGACCAGATAACGCCTAGTTTAGGTTTTCTGGGGACACTCTGCAGCAAACTGCTCAACCCTTCCATTGTAACAGAAGCATCTGGAGATAATAGCTAAGCAAATGAGCTGGATTACATGATAATGTTATTTCTGGACACCAAACTTTGAATTTTACATAATTTTCATGCTTTGCAAAATATTCTTCTCCTTTGATTTTCCCCTCACCCATTTAAACATGTAAAAGCTAATCTTAGACTAAAGACTGTACAAAACTAATGTGGCAGGCCAGATTTGGTCCAGGGGAAATAGCTTGTCAATCTCTGATCCAGGATATCTGTTTGATGATGTCAGGGGTTTCTGTCTTGGCCAACCCCAAAACACTCCTGGTATGTAGGACGTGTTCTGTCAAGACTGAGCAAATGAATGCACAGGGACAGGATCCAAAACAGTTAGAGGAGGGTGGTACAAGGGAATGAACCCAGGGGCTTTGAACTGAGTTACATCACCACCACTATTTCAGTTTTTATTTTGAGATAGGAGCTCACTAAGTTGCCTACAGGGGACTAGAATTTATGATCCTCCTGCCTCAGTCTGCTAGAGTGCTGGGATCTCAGATAGGAGCCCCCACATCTGGCTACATTTGTTTATTCAACACATTTTCATCAAGCTATGCCATGAGCTGGGGCCTGGAGGAGACAGCAGGGAACAGGGTTGAATCTTGCGGCAGTGAGTTGATGTCTGTGCAATGAAGGATTTGTGTTCCCCCAGAGCTGGCCTGTACTCCCCACAGCCTCTCCTGTCCCAGCTCTGAACCTGACTTCCCTCACAGCCACCTGACGCTGTGCCAGGAGGACTGCCAGTGTGACTCAAGCTTTGTGCTCAGCAGCACCCAATGCGTGGACCCCACCCTGTACAATAGCTCGTTGGGGGCCTGGTAGCACCTGGCCAGGGAGGCCTTCTGGGCAGGGGGGCATGATGAGGAGTTCTGCTCCTGGAGCTTTCCAGCCATGCTGTGATCACTCCCTGTCCTCCCATCTGCCTGGGTCTAGACGTGGGACCCTCAGGGGCATCTCCAGGGCCATCCGCTCTCCTCTGACACCTGCCAGGCATCCAGGCACTGAACATTATCACCACCTGTGATGGGGGAACTACCGGGTCCGCAGGCATCTGTGTCTGTCATGTCCAGGTCTTCTGTCACTGCTGACCCCTTGCCCTCCTTCCAGGAGGAGCTGGGGAAGGAGAACAGGGCCAGCAGCCCCTGGCTCTCACTGGGAGGTGTCTGTCTCAATGGGACCGGACCCAGCTGTGGAGGGAGAGCCCAGGCACAATTCAGGTAAGCACACAGCTTTCCGGGACATGTGGATTCCAGGAATCCCAGCCCCTCAGCCAAAGCCACAGCCCTAAGGGAAAATTTGATCTTCTTTCTAGTATTTTCACGTTTTAACCTTTATTTTCTGATTATACATACTTTTCTGTTTCTAGTCCTGAGATGTCCTCAGGTTAAAATAACAGAAACACCCTGAAGGGTGTTATTCTAAAGACCAACTTGAGAGAAAGAGGGAATATATTGTTTACTTAATTGAAACAAAACCTCTACATCCCTGGATTCAGGCTTAGGTGGATCAAGTGCTCAAATAACATGTCTGGAACCTGCCTCACTTCTGCGCTCTGTTTGTCCTCCTTTCAGGTGAGTCCTGCACCATCTTGTGAGGACAAAGATGGCTGCCATTTCGCAAACGCCACTGGAGGGAGAGCCCAGGACTGTCCCTCACTGGTCTGTCCAGCTTGGTTCATGTCGTTACTGGAGTTTTAGGGTAAAAGCTCCAGCTCTGGGACCCCCAGTGGGTCAGCCTCTTCTCCCAAAATAGTAATCAAGGAGATGGGCAGTGATGGAGGGCAGGAGAGAGCTTTAATCAGCATGGCAGTGCAGGGAAGCACAGACAGAGGGTCAAGACCTGTCTCGGAGGGGCTCACAGAGCATTGGGGTTGTGTACAAAAGGGGAACAAAGGCAAGAGTTGGGGTTTGAACAGCTGTCAGCTTCTGTGCTCCTGGTCCAGTCAGGTCTGGTGGACTGGCATCTCAGGACTGGTTCTGTGAGGTGGCTCTGGAGAAGTCTGTATGGCTTGATGAGGTTCCCATGAGGCAATTATTCCTACATGGAGGGGGCGGTCACCTCATTGTGGGGTGGTCGGCAGGGTGCTGCTTTTCCTGGAATCCGAGATGGCTGCAGGTTTAGGGCAATGACTGGAGACTTGTAGCCATCACTCTATGGGGGTCTGGAACAGGACATTGTCAAAACTAGCAGTCAGAATTCCTGCAAATCCTACAACTGCCTTAGTTACTCTTAATCTTAGTGTTCTTGATTTTGAAGGAAGATGAGATATCTTAGGCAAACTCAGGGCTTACAAACATGTATTACTAGTTTTTAGACAGACACTCCTTTAGTGATTGACATGTCTATGTGGGGAGTCGAACACAGATTTGACCCAAAGTCTTAAAATAATAAAAGAGATGGTTATAACATGAGGGTTGAGATGCTAAGCTTTGTAGTGCTTTTAGTTACCCACTGGGCACCCACAGGTCCAGCCTCTATGTCCTTGTTGTAATGGAGCCATCCTCGTGGTCTAGGTGACGATGTGGTTCATATGCTGGAAGTTAGGGTGAGCTTAACTTCCTATGATCTACATGCACTGATTTTGCAGGAATAGATTTTGAAGGAAAATTCTGAGAAAAGAGAAATGAAGGCTGCATGGGATAAAGCCAAGGATGTTCACTATGATCGTTCTGTCTTTGCTCCTTTGTGTAAACATTTTTACATGTACTTGAGCACCTACTTTTTGTGAAGCAACATTGAACCAAATGAATATTATCCAGCTCTCCAGGGCCTTCTTTTGTCTCCAGGGCTCCTTTGGTGAATGGCAAGACAGCAGCTTTCTCCAAAAGCTGGAAGTGGGCAGCCTTGTCTCAAAGAGCAATGGCCTCCTATTCATGCTAAGGTTGGGCTTCGGTCTGTGGCTCAGTATAGAGCTTACCTAAAAGCTTCACTCTCAGCCTGCCCCACCCCTGGGAGGATCACCCTTCCAAGCTCTGCAGCAACTTCAAGAGCAGCCCCAGTGAAGATACAGAGGCCCATTTCACTTTGAAAAGAAAGAGCAAGGCGTAAGGGGCTGTCTGTCCAGTCTGTAATGACCGGAGCCAGGGTGTGTCATCCAGGAGGCAGTTGGGCTCCCTCAGGACCCTCCTGGGGGCCCTTTGGCTCCTGGCCCATTGAGCTCCACCACCCAGATCCATAAGGTATCCAGCTGTGCCAGTGATCTGTGACTTGCTGGGGGCAGTGACCGCATCTGTGCCTGGCCCTGCAGGCATATGTTGCAATCTGCTGGGACGCAGACATCACTGCCCAGCATTGGAGAAGTTCTTCCTTTGGTGGTAAGTCACGGTTGAATGGGGTGGAATTCATTTGCATATTCCAGATGGCCATGTTGATTGTGCACAGACAGCTGCTTCTGTCTTTCTGAGCTGCCCGAGTGCCCCAGCCACTTCCCACACTCCCAAGCCTGGTGTGGCAGGTGCTCCCAGACTCTTTCCAAGCTCAATGTGTGCAAATGGGTGGAAGCCTGTATTCTACAGGCTATATATTTGCTATATATTTTCAATACCACCCCTAGGGGCCTTGATGACTTTTTGTGCTTCTTGCCTCCTTGTCAAGGTGACTGGATGTCCTTTTCCACTGTCAGAAAGCCTGATCTGAGATGTCTACCTTTCTAATTCCCAGAGATGCTAAGAAGTGCTAACACTGACTGCACACCTACAAGGACTGACAGGTCTATGTGCTCACTGCTTTCACCTTCTCAGAAACAGTAGGAGATGATGACTATTATTATCCCAGTGTTAGAGCTGCAAAAACTGAGCCATATAGAGCTAATGCCACAGCTAATACAGGACACAGCTGAGAATGCAACTCTCTTTCTGTAGGAACGGAAGTTCCTGCAATCCCGGCACTCTGGGAGGCCAAGACAGGAGGATGGCAAGTTCAAGCCCAGCTGGGGCAACGTAGGAAGACTTTGTCCAAAAAAAAATTATGTTTAAAGGTTGGGGATATAGCTCAGTGCAAAGGCTCTGGGGTTTGATTTCCAGTACTAAGAGGAGGGGTGGGGCCAGAGTTCACTGTGTGGGGAAGGTAGACCAGATGGTGATCATTTCTGGACTAACAGTAGGTCGTGTTCATTCTGGCTTGCAGTGTGCTGGGCTCTGTCCCATTATGACTTTATTTGAGCGTGCTTAGCCCTCAGGACAAGTCTGAGGTCAGTAAGAAGAGCCCATTTTTGAGATAGGAGCACTGAGCCCTAGGTGACATCACCTGGTCTTAGCACAGCAGGGATCTGAAGCCTTGAGGTTGGAGCTAAGTGCTGAGCACACGGAGCCTTTGCCTCCTGCTCAACCACACAGTTCACAAGTGCAACTACCAGCTCTGCCAGGGCCCAGGGGGGTGTGGCTCTGTGGTCTCATCCAGCTGCACTTGCCCAGCAGCAGCCCTGCCTGCACAGAGTGCTGTGCCTGCAATATGGGCCTGAGGTTCAGGGCCAGAAGTGGAGCCCTGAGCAGTGTGATGCACACATACTTGTGGGACACTCACGTTCATGAGCCGTGACTGCATCTTGCTCCTGAGAAGAGTCTGGCCACCCTGGGGGGTCACAGAACACCTCAAGCTTGCCAGAGTGGATGCCCAACCCAGGACACCCACATTCAGCTGGTAAGCTCAGTGCATCAGGGATTTATAATGTGCTGGTCTCTTTATTACTGATGATCAGAATTCTGCTACTGATATTTACTAAGCTCATTCCCGGTGGTTAACTCTATTATTAGTTTTACTGTGGCAGATTGACAACTGGTGGTCAACTTCTAACACTCAGCTGAACTGCGTAAGCGCGGTGCTGGGCGTGGGAGGCCCGCCTGGGGACTGTTGCCAGCAGCATAAGAGGCAGACTGGAGAAGAAGGGAGGCTGTTGGGAGCTGGTAGAAGCTGTTGGGAGCCTGTTAGAAGCAGAGAGAAGCTATAAGGAGCTGCTGGTTTTCTCGGAGGAGCTTGTCGTGCCGGCTCTCCTGATAAACTTGGCTCTTTTCATCCTCCAAGGAGCTCGGGACCTTGATGTCACTGAGAATGGCTTCGGTTCACTTTGGGGGAGCTCTGGTCCTCACCCTGAGCATCACTTGCTGGCTTCAGAGGGGAAGATGGTGCACAGCTCAGTCTCCTGAAGAAGCTCCTTGCATTGGCTTTCCTGATGGGAACTCAGCTTTTCTGATCATCAGAGGAGCTTGGGACCTCACCGTTACTGAGGATGGCTGTGGGATCTTTTGGGGGAACTGTGGTTCATACTTTGCATGTCACTTCCTGACTCCAGTGAAGATCACTCAGCCTGCTAGCACAGATCCTTCATCCCTCTGGCACAGACTTCTCAGATTTCACCACTGACCTCTGGGCCTTCCCAGCGCAGATTTGTGAAATGGGCAGAATGAGATATTGTTATGAGCTCTAGGGCTCCCGTTGGACTTGTGGGAGGAACTGCGATGAGCTCTAGGTCTTCAACTGGACTCATGCAGCACATTATCATGGGATCCAGGCCCTGAACTGGATTCTTTGGTCCTTAGTGTGTGGGCAGATTTCCTGCACTGTCTTGTACATCATTCTTTGGGTAGGTATTATACATAACCTTATAAAATATATGTCCTGTATTATACTTATTCACCTTGCAGATAAGCCCCAAACCACAACATTACTATTATTAGCATTATTGATTTTTTTAAAAAATTAGCTTCTATTTATTGATTGTCTACTAAATGCTTGGTCCCAGCTAAACAGTTGAGGATCTAACAGAGACCTTGAGGATCTAACAGAGACCCACTATTTAGCATTGATATATACAAAAGTCTGTATTAAATGAGTTATTTGTTCTGAGTGTCATTTTAATGCCCAAGACTTGAGTCCTGACGATGTGTCAGTTCTCATACTAATACGACTACTCTTGATTAAAATATATTGGGCATTTCACTTATATCCATGCCTGGGCTAAGCAGTATAACAATAATAATAGTTAATAACTCGTGGGTATATTAAAATAATAATGCTGATCACAATGGCCAGTGTATATTGTACTGGGCATTCTTTACATTTTGGGGTGAACCATTAAATGATGTATAGTGGCAGCATTGGCACTTTGGCATTTTCTGCATGTGGTTTTCGTCTTTTTCTGCATCACATCACAGTAAGCAGTAATGTTTTCTGAGCATTCGTTACATTTGACTTCTGACTCCAAAACTACTGTATACTCAACCACTGGGCTATGCATTCTGCCAAAGGAAAAGAAGTTCCACACGTTTGCTGCCTTCTGGGGAGGTGGTGGGCTGAGGCACTGGCCCCCTCTGGTGTCCACTCTGAGCACTGTTACCTCCATGCCTGTCCCCCATGCTACACCTCAGTCTCCAGGCGGGGATGCGGGTCCAGCCTCTCTCCCTGGGTAAGGGACCAATGCACCCGCCTCTGTAGCTTCATGAGACCTGAGTATTTTGACTGCAGCCCAGCATAATGCCCCCTCGGGAGATCTGTCATTTATGGGACAGCCAGCTGGGCTACCAGAGACCCTAGTCACTTGTGTGGTCCCTGGAGACCCTCACTACTTCATCTTTGATGGGGCCAGAGCCCACTTCCAAGCACCTGCATTACCATGCAGGCCGTTCCTGTGGGTCAGACTCCACTTCCAGAGTCCTCTCCTTCAGCCCCCAATAGGCACTTCCACAACCAGAGCATGGTCTTTTTAAACTGCATGGAAATGGAGCTCAGCAGCCCAGGACTGAAAACTCCTGTTACCTGGAACAAGGCAGCAAGTCCAGGTGAGGGCAGAGGGCCACTGCCCAACTCCCAGCCTTGTCTAGGCCAAACTTTCATTTTACTCATCCATGGCTACCCATGCTACACCACCCACACCCCTCAAGCCCTTTTCACCATCTCCTTCAGTGTATGCGTCCAACTTTCCTTCCGTTCATTGAGTCTACCCTTCTGTCAAGCCATCCTTTCACCAAACCTCCCCGCACAAAACCATGTCTTTATCTTTCTTTGTTGCTGACACACAATACCTGACACGCAGAACTTGTAGAAGGGAAGGTTTGTCTTGGCTCACAGTTTGAAGAGGTTGTAGTGCATAGTTGGCTAGCTCCAAGCCAGGGTGGCGTGGCAGAGGAATAGCTGCTCACAGTGTGGCAGAGAGGTGAAGGGAGGAGCAGGAAAGGGAGATGTGGCCTTCCAGGCCATGCCCCAGTGACCACCTCCTCCAACCAGGCTCCACCTCCTGACATCACAGTTAGCTATGACCTCCTCGGTGGACTGATCCACGCATGAGTATCACGCTCCTGTGATCCAGTCACCCCAAAGCCCCGCCTATGAGCTCATGAGGTTTTGGGGGACATCGGGATATAAACCACAACACGGTATCTCCACAATCATATACACTGATCTACCCATCCCTCCACCTAGCCACCCAGTCCTCCATCCAATTATCCATTGCTCCTCCCTCCCTTCCCCCATTCCTCTACCTATCAGTTCACTCATCCATCTTTCCAGTCATTCATTTGTCCGTCTACCTGTGCATACTTCCATCCATCCATCCATCCATCCATCCATCCATCCATCCATCCAAACATCCAACTTTATATCCATTCACCCACCTCTTAATTCATTCACCCACACATCCACTTACCCATCCTTTCTTCCATCCATTTTAAAATTCATTCATCATCCATCTACCATCCTTCCATTCAACAAAACTTCACTGAACATTGACTTTTTATCAGGCCCTGTTCTAGGCTCTGGGAACACAGCAGAGAACAAAACAGACACATGGCTTTTCTCCTCCAGCTCACAGGATAACATGGGAGACAGACATTAAGAAATAAATACGTAACATGTCAAATGGTGACCGGTCCTAGAAAAGAAACAGGAAAGGAGAATGAGGGTGCCTCTGAACAGGGCAGCAGGAAAGGCCTCGATGAGGAGGTGGCTTTGGAGCAGAGGACCATGGGAGGGAAGGAGGAGCCATGTGATGTGTGGGGAGGAGCAGTGCAGGTAGAGGGAACAGCAGGTGCAAAGCCCAGACACAGAACCTGGCAGGGCGTTCCTGCTCAGGGCCCACGCTTCAGAGGCCTCCTCCAGCCTCCTCTGCCTGCAATGAACTGCACAGGGAGACGAGTTCTGCAACCTTGGGAAAGTGTCTCCCATGCCCTGAGCCTGTGTTCTATCTCCCTTCCCCTCTAGACCCTGCTCCAGGAATGGAATCGCCCACCCAATGGGCTCAGGACCACTTCTCAGGCCCTCCTGGCTTCAGGCCCATCCTCATGAGTACACCGTCCAGACAATGCGACACATCTAGGTCTCACTGCGGGAGTAGGGTGGGACCACACTGGGCCATGTGAGTTTGAAGCCCAGATTGTGGGCTGGGAAGAGGCGAGGAGGCTCGGGGCAGCCTCTTTGGGCATGGTATCCCTACCAGGGCATTGGAAGCATTGGCACCTGACCTCCAAGACATCAGGAAGATCTAGGACCCAAGGCAGTAAGATAGAACATATTTCATGAACATTTGGTGGCTTGATCTGAATGTGAACACACAGGAGATGTGGGAGTCCATTTATTTTCTGGGCCTGGGTCCTGTGAGTGGGGGCAAATGGGCGTTGGGCCACTGGGTGCTCAGGCGGGCAAAGTGCTGAAACAAAGTGCTGGGCCCAAAGGGCTTAGGTTCAGATCCCACTCTGCCATGTGCTAGCTATTGGCCCAGTGGCTTACATCACCACACCTCAGATTCCCGTCTCTAAAGTGCAGGTTAATGGTGCCTAACTGTAGATGAGGATTTAGAGGCAGAATTGTAAATTCCAGCACAGCCTGGGTAATTTAGCAGCCTAGTGAGACCCTGTCTCAAAAGAAAAAAAGGCTGGCGAGATAGCTCAATGTGAAGGCCCTGGGTTCAATCCCCAGCACTGCACGCGCACACACATCTGTAAGTTGCCTAAGACAAGTTATTTAGTAAGGGCATAAAAGTGTTTGATCAATCAATAAGTAAAACATTTAACTGTAGCATACCATCAGTGACTTCCCATGTCCACCCCTTAGCAGTTAAGATGCAATTATCCGTGATACTAAATCAGGTCACATCCCTCACACCTCAAAGCGTTCTTGTGATTCCATCTCATTTGGGATGAAACCATGGCTGATAAGACCCTGCAAAACTTCTCTTTGTCACCTGTCAGGACCAGCACCTTTGCACTGGCTGTTCCCTCTGCCTGAAACACTGCTCCTTGAAGTCCTTGTGTAACTGATGTATTCTTATCCTTCAAGTCTCAACTCAGATGTCACCTCCTTCAAGAAGCCCCCATGACCGCCTCTGTGCAAGGAGTCAACCCTCGGAGTCTCTCCTTACTCTACGCCCCACTACCCCGTTCTCTCTCTAAATTGTTCATCAATGTCTTAAATCTTCCTATCAATCACTTCTTCGTCTGTCTTCCTCTTGCAAGGCTGTAAGTTTTTCCAATGGCAAGGACTTAACTCTGTTGAAAAACAGACAAAAATCCTTGGGAGGAAGATAACAAACTAATACCTAATTGAACAGATGTGTTCAAAGGTAATCGTTTGTCCTGGAGACAAAAAAAGCAAGGATAGAGGTGACAGGGCAGTGAGGTGTCACATGTTAAGAAGGGGCCACCAGAAAGCATCCGAGTAGAGATCTGGAGATGAGCAGGGGCCACTCAGGCCGGGTGGATGTAGAGTCCGGGCTGAGGACCGGCCAGAGCAGGGGTGCAGAGGTGGCGATAGTACCTGCTGGGTCGGACAGCAGGAGGCCATGACACTGGGGCAGGTGAGCCGGTGAGAGGAGGCGAGCACAGGACTGTGACTGGGGCCCATGTCATGGGACTGCACATGCCACAGTGAGGAGTTTAGATTTTATCCAAGTGAGCCAGGAAACCACAGAAGGGTTTTGAGCCAGGCATAGTGACACATGCCTTTAGTCCCAGCCACTCTGCAGGCCGGGGCAGGAGGATCACAAGTTTGAGGCCAGCCTGAGCAACTAGTGAGACCCTATCTCATTTTTTAAAAGGCTGAGAAGGTAGCTCAGCAGCAGAGTGAGCATGAGGTTCTGGTTCCATCCCCAGCACTTCAAAATTAAATAAAATAAATAAAATAATGAAAGAATTTTGATTACAGAAGGGCGGAATTTGATTGTTGACTTTCAAGCACCCGCTGGGTGCTACTTGGACAGCAGCCCCAGCAGGGGTGGGCTGGGGGTGGATCCGGGCTGGGAGCAGCTGCCTGACAGCCCAGACAGCTGTGCTCCAGGTGAAGGGTCCCAGGCCGGTCTGTCCCTGCCCCTGCCCTTGGCTGGAGGAACTTCCTGGGCCTTCTCCACATTCTCCGCTGCTGCAGTGTGGGCGGCTCTGGCCTCTCCGTGGTCTTTCACAGATCCATGCCCTCTGGGTGCCAGTTCCTGAGATCTACATGAAGATCTGTGGCCTGGGCAGAAACTTTCACCTGGATACTCGGGATGACCTCAGTGTCTCCAGTAGCATGTAGCCCTCTGGGAATGACAACCTGCCCCTGGACCCAGCTCCTCTGTGCCCCTCCCCCCATGCAGCCCAGTACCAGGCCTTCTGTGGCTTGCTGGGCACCTGTGAGGGGCCAGGACAGGCTCACATGGAGAATTGTGCCCATGACCTCTGTGCTCCCAGGGGCTCCCTGGAGAGCTGTGTGCCATGCTGGAGAGCTACGCACAGAAATGCCCGCGACATGGGCTCCTGTGCAGCCCTGGAGACATGTGGTGACCTGCAGTGAGTATATATTCCCAGGGAGGCCTTCTGGGCAGGGTCTTTCCCAGCCTGATTTCACCAGCTGGCCCAGCACCACCTCCAGCAGTCCTCTAGGTCCAGGCCACCCAAGTTGAGCCACTGCCCCACTGTGGACTAACTGTCCTGCTTGAGACCCTACCTGCCTCAAACCCTTTAATGTCAATGACTGATGACTCTGACAGCTGTTGGATTAGTGAGGATAGGCTTTGTTGGGCTGCAAAACTAGTTCACCTGAACATGGCCCCATGTGACCAGGGCTGTTTTCGTTGCCTACAAATTCCACAGAAGAAAAAAAATACCTCGGTAGTCACAGGGCATGGTTCAAGTTCATGTCTGCTCTGCGGTGCCACCCTGGCAGCATGTGCACTCTGATCTCCTGTCCTTGCCTTTGAACGTCATCGGTATTATTTGTGCTCAAAGCTCTTGACCAGAACTGTTCCTGGCTGATGTGCCAGAACGGGTGGCGGGGTGGACAACGAGGAAGTGAGTGGGCGTTGCAAAGGCTCCAAGTGCCCCTGCCAGCTGCGCTGGTTCATTTAATCCTCACATCCCCTGCTGAGGGAGGACCTTTTATTTCTGTTTTACCAATGAGGAAACTGAGGCCCAGAGAGGTCAAGTAACTTGTCTAAGGTCACCCAGAGTCAGCTAGAAACATGCTACTGCGTGCGGCTCCCTGCTGCCTTCGGGGTAAAACCTGAGCTCTTTAGCTGAGCACCAGCTGGAGTGAACTGACTTGTTCCCATCTGCTGCCCTTCACCTGTTTATGCGCCAGGATCCCGGTTTGCGCCTCTCCCACGGTCCTCAGGCAGCACCTTGCTGCTCTTTAATGGCCCAGAGGTCCACACACCAGTGGGTCCTGGCCTCCAAATGGTGGGATGGAGCGGCAGAAGTGGGTGCAGTGCCTCCTACCTATAGGAGCTGGCACTTTTTGCAATATTGGAGCATGTTCTCAGTAGACTTCATGGCCTTGTTTTTAATCCCAGTTCCACTCCTTGGTAACTGTGTGATGTCAAGCGGCTCACTTAACCTCTCTGGGCTTCAGTTTCCTCATCTGTAAAGGGAAGTGGTGATGAAGGTCCTTGTAGGACTGTTGTGAGTTATAGCAAAATGGCATCTAGAAGGCAAACTCCTGCTAATTGCTCAGTCGTAAATATCTCTGTTCATTGATAAAAGGATAATAACCTTTCACAATCTCTGACTAACATGGCTTTTGTCGGTGAATTCAAGAAGAAGATATTAAGAATTACAGAGATAATGCCTAGGAGAACACAAGCAGAGCCTGCTTAGAGTCAGTGATCAAGTAGTATTGTTCCAGATCCATCACCACCGCCATCACCGTCACCAACGCTGTCATCACATCACACCACCACCATCACAGAGCCACCACCACTGCTGTCACTATTACCAATTATCAGCCATCACCACCATCTTCATTATTGTGAATACCACCGTCACCACCTTCACTACTCCACTACCACCATCCTTATGACATCCCGTCTCCATGACCACCACCACCACCATCACCGCCATTATTATTACCATCGTGTCTCCACCACCACCACCCTGTCTTAGTTACTTTTGTTGCTGAGACAAAATACCTGATGCCCAAAATGAAGGAAGGAAAGGTTTATTTGGCTCGCAGTTTGTGGAGGTTTCAGTCCATACTTGGTTGGCTCCAACACAGAGTGGCACAAGGCAGAGGGACAACAGTTCATGGTGGCAGAAGCAGCAAAAGCAACAAGAACAAAAGGGGGAAGCAGCAGCGGCGAGCATCCTCTTTCCCTCCCCTACATTATATGCAAACTACCTGCCCCATGGCCAGTGTAGCACTCACACCCATAATCTCAGCACTGGACCGTGAATCAATCATAAATGCCAGAAGCCCGTCCCATGACTGCATGAGGCTTTGGGGAGGGCATGAAACAAACCATGACATTCCATCCCTGGTCCCCCAAAGACTCTCATGTACATCCCTTTATGGAAAAGACGTTTTAGTCCATCTCTAAGAGTTGCCAAAGTCCTAAGAGTTGTAGCACTGCTGAAAAGTCTAAAGTCCCAAGTCTCCTCCAACATGGAAGACAAACTCTTAGCTGTGAGCCCCTCTACAAGTGAAAACAAAGTTAAACACTTCCAACATTCAATGACACAAGATAAACACTACCATTCCAAAAGGTACAAATGGGAGGATGCGAAGCATTGGGACCAAAGCAAGTTCAACATCTAACAGGGCAAACATTAGTCCCATAGTTCCACATCCAACATCTCAAGCAAGCTGTGGCACATTGTGAGCTCCATAGGGCTTGCATGACTCCACCCCTATGGCACTTCTGGTGGTTATAATGCCCATGGCTTCTCTCTTGTGCCTGCTTTGCTCCCTCCTTGCAGCTTTCCTCAGATAATCCACACTTTTGGTATTTCCAAACTTCTGAGGTCTTCCCTGCACCTTTCGCTTCACACTCACAGCCTCACACACTGCCCTCTCAGGGGCACACTGCCTGGCCTCCCAGGCCTTCTGAAATCTAGGTGGAAGCCTTCTTAACCTCAGAACTCTTGCATTCTGCATTCACCTAAAACCAGTGCCATGTGGATGATGCCAAAGTCTGCTGCCACCTGGAGCAAGAGCCAGGCTTTCTTCTCTCTTGGATGTAGGGGTAGAAGGCTTGGTTGGCTGAGCTCTCTGAACCTGAGAGCAAATTCCTTGTGCTACCACCATTCTGGAACATGGTGCTCTGTAGCTTTTTTCTCAAAGCAAAATCTTTCAATTTGCAGGTTTGAGGTTGCAAAGGGTGGAGACTCGCAGCTTCTTGTGATGCCCTCAGGCCATCTTTTCTATTCTCCTGTCCCTTCTCAGCAATCAAGATCTCAGTTCTGTCTTTGCAGTCCACAGCTTTACTGGAGCTTCCTTTCTGGCCAAAGTCACATTTTAAATCATCCCCCTGGGCTCTTTGTTCTTGAGTCTCATAATAAATCTGACTAAAAGCCCCCAACAATAGCCATGCCATTGCCCCAACATTCGACTGCCTTTAAATTTCTTTTGCCAGATTCATCAGCCTGCTGCCCTTAATCTCAGTCTCAGGCAAAGTCTCTGGACAGGAACAAAATGCAGATAAACTTTCTGCCAAGCCATAACATACAGTGTCCAACAACTGATACAGTCCTTCTTCCTAGCAGAAACCTCCCAAACCCAGTCTTTACTGGCAGGATGTCTATAAGCCTTCTGGTCTTCTGTGCTCTGACCAGAATCTCCCAGACAGAACAGCCAAAGACACTCTAGCACTTCTCTTTCAAGTGAAATCTCTGAACCTTTCCAGATACTTCCCATAAGCCATTTCCAAAGGCTCTTGAACCACATGGTCAGGTGTAGTCACAGCAACGACTCCACTTCTCTGGTACCAAATTCTGTCTTAATTACTTTTCTCTTGTTGCTGAGACAAAATATCTGATGCCCAGAATGAAGGAAGGAAAGGTTTATTTGGCTCACAGTTTGTGGAGGTTTCTGTCCATACTCGACTGGCTCCAAGGCAGGGTGGCACATGGCAGAGGGGCAACAATTCATGGTGGCAGAAGACAGCAAATCAACAAGAGCAAAGGGGGAAGCAGTAGCAAGCAGCCTCTTTCCCTCCCCTACATTATAAGCAAACTACCCGCCCATGGCCAGCATAGCACTCACATCCATAATCCCAGCATTGGACCACGAATCAATCATAAACTCTAGAAGCCCGCTCCCCGATTGCATGAGGCTTTGGGGGACACCCAGACACAAACCATGCCACTAACTCTGCCACCTCCCTGTGAAACCTCCCTCTACCTTCCCCTTTTACCCTAGGACTGTCCCTGGCCCTTTCAGCCCTCTTCTGCTCCTCAGCAGTCTTCTGGTTGAAAGCTGGTCTTCCTTGGTCATTGAATCCCCATCTGCAGAGCTGGCCTGTCCACCTCACAGCCTGTAAGGGTGCATAGCCTCTCCTGTCCTAGCTTTTGTCCTGAGCCTGCCCTTCCTGACAGCTGCCTGACGCCATGCCAGGAGGGCTGCCCGTGTGACTCAGGCTTTGTGCTCAGCAGCACCCAATGCATGGCCCCCACCCAGCGCAGCTGCTCCTTGGGGGCCCGGCAGCACCCAGCCAGGGAGGCCTTCTGGGCAGGGGAGCATGGTGAGCCCTTCTGCTGCTGGGATCCTTCCAGCCACGATGTGACTTTCCTGTCCTCCCATCAGCCTGGGCCGAGATGTGGGACCCTCAGGGGCATCTCCAGCGTTATCTGCTCTCCCCTGACACTTACCAGGCATCTGGGCACTGGCACATTATCCCCTGTGATGGGAGGACCGCCAGGTCCCCAGGCACCTGTATGTCTGTCATTGCCAAGTCTTCTGTCTCTGCCGGCCCCTTGCCCTCCTTCCAGGAGGAGCTGGGGAAGAACAGGGCCAGAAGCACTGGGCTCTCTTCTGGGAGCTGTCTCTGCAGGTTAATGAGAGGCAGCTCTGTCTGCAGACAGCGAGCTGGCTGAGGTTAGCACCATCAACATCTAGAGATGCTTGGACTGACCTCAGCTAAAAGAAATGCATTGGCTCAACCTAACTGAAAACACATGCTAAGTGCAGTGATCCTGGGCCTACAGAACTTTTCTGTACATCAGTGTGGTTATTTGGCTTACACTTAATGGAAAACTTCATTCAAACTGAATCAAGCAAAATAAAATTTGTAGATTACCTAACTGACTATTCCACAGTGGGGTCTGGTGTGGGGTGATGACATTGCTTGTTTGGTTTCTCAGCATTTCTCTTGGTCCATGACATTATTAGTTTAGTCCTCGGGCTGTGTTTTTTGTTTCTGTTTTTATTTTCTGGGACCAAAATGACAGCAGAGCTGCTAGGCCTTATATGTGTATTTTTCACTGACAAAAATCCAAATCTTTTCTTACCCCCAACAAAATTCCCTCCCCTCCCCTTCTCTTTCCGACCTTCCCTTTTCTGGCAGTACTGGAATAGAACCCAATGCATGCTAGGAAAGTGCTCCACCTCAGTTACACCATGAGCCCTTTTTAGATTTTATTTTGTTACAGGGCGTCTGCCGCCCAGGCTGGCTTCGAACTTCGATTCCCCTGCCTCGTTCTCCCGAGCCGCGGGGATTACAGGCAGGCGCCACCACACTCCTGTTTTAAACAAAATTTGAATACTTTATTTTCATTGGTCCCCACTGAGCCAATCGGTGGGGCCCAGAGATTGTTTTAAACCTGTTAGATCCTGTTCTCAGATCCCTTAGCAGCCTTCACAGCTGCTCTTCACCGGGAGACGGGGTAAAACGGGAGCCCCCTCCGGTGCGATCACACCCCCCCCCCAAACCAGTATTTCTTGTTGCAACAATCTTCAAAGAAAGTAGGTGCCTGGCAAACCTCCCTTCTGAGACGTGAAGCTTTTGTCCAGGATCCACCGGGTGGGTACGTGTTCCACGCCCGAGGGGCCCTGCCTACAAGAGTCTCTTTGTTGGCTGTTGGAGAACACACAGCCACGCCCTTCCCCCCTCCACCCGCTTCCGGGAAGGGAACCAGCTTTCAGAATGAAGCCTGCTGTCAGCCTGCGCACAACCAGCCCATTGACTCCAAAGGGCAGCGCTGCAGGGGGACAGCTAATTATCCCAGGAGTGCTCACCGGGAAACTGAGGCTCAGGAGCGAGCGGGGCTGCCTGAGGTCACACACACAGTGCAAATGTGGCGAGACTCGGGAATGTGAGCCCAGGCCGTCTGGCCCTGAGTCCCTTCCTTCTCCACCTGCAGGCCTGGGTGGCGGGGGCGGGTTCCAAATTGTGCGGGTAGGAAGGAGGGTGCGGTTCCTGAGTCATCTATTTGGCCTGGTGCAGAATAAAAAAACTCTCAAGTATGGTTTTCATTTTTTTCTTTTTGTACTGGGAACTGAACCCAGGGCCTTCACACTGAACTACATCCCCATCCCTTTTTATTTATTATTTAGAGACAGTCTCTGTACGTCTCTAAATAGCCCAGGCTGAGCTCAAACTTGCCGACTTCCTGCCTCAGCCTCCCAGAGTGCTAGGACTGTAGGTGTGCACCATGGTATTTCCTGGACACCTACCATGTGCCCGGGGCCTTGTGCTCAGGGCTGGGGAAACAGCAGCAAGTGGGGAAGCCAAGGCCCTTCCCGCTGCAGGGCTGTGTTTTCCCGAGGGGAGAGGGTACAGCGTAACCACTCCATGTACACCACCCACTGTGTCAGGCAGTGCTACTGCCTGGGGTATATGCTGCCAGAAGCAGTAAAACAGTAGGTGTTGGGGGTTAGTGAGCACACAGCTGGGGACAGTGAGTCAGAGGAGGGAACAGGGGTGACGCCTGCCAGGGGTGTTGGAGGAACCTCGGTGATGAAGTGGGAGAGAGGACAAGGGACCGATAGAGGGGGGACCGAAAGCTCATGGGTCACCTGGAGTTAGGTGCATCTAGGAGGGGTGGAGAGCTGGAGCCCTGGAATTGTCACTGCGCTGCCCCAGGGGGAGGGAAGCCAGGGAGGGGTCAGAGGCATGTGCAAGGGAGGGGTGCAGAGGGGAGAAGTGATGGTTCTGGAATGTTCTCTGGAGTTTTACCCTGTCTTGGAACTCTGCTGTCTGTTCTTGGGACTCAGTTATGTGGGCCCCCGGGGACCTTCTGCCACTCCTCCTCCCCCATGCTCAGGACAGCCCGGGAGAGCCAGACCCTGGCAGGAACCTCAGCTAGGGGCGCTGAGTTCACTGCATGATCCCGCCCCCCAGGGACAGCGCCCCAGGGACAGTGCCCCAGTGCTGCAGTGTCCTACCTGGGAGCCTGAGTCCTGCAGCCATGGCAGGGACTGCAGGGGGGATGAGCCAGTCAGCAGCAAAGAGGGACCCAACTGGACATGGTGAGTGGGGTGGAGTTGTGTGCTTTAGGTGCAGCACCCTCTGTGTGTGTGCTGAGGCATGGGGAAGGGTGCGCTTGGCCAAGGGTGCCAGTCTGGCTCTGAGAACTGCAGACTCATCGTCTCGCCTCGGCAGCCAGGCAGGGTGCTGCCAGCCTCAGTGCTCAGAAATAATCTCCTCCTCCCTCCGCTCCTCCCCTTCCCCTCTCTTGCTTTCCTTCCCCTCTTCCCTCTCTTCCCCTCTCCTCTCTTCTCTCCCCCTTCCCTGTCCCCTTCCTTCTCCCTCCCCCCACCTCCTTCCCTCCTTCTTCCTCTTCTTTTTGTGGTACTGAGGACTGAACCCAGGGTCTTTGCATGGAGCTACATCCAGAGCCCTTTTTACAAATTTTTATTTTGAGACAGGGTCTCACTAAATCACAGCTTTGCAGTCCTCCTGCCTCAGCCTCCCAGAGTGTGGCAGACTCACCACCCTACTCAGCTTCAGAAGTTTTTTGCTGCCCCAATTTATTTGCCAGGTCTCAGAGCCTCGGGGCCTCCAGGGCAGCCTGGAGAGGTTGAGTCATTCACAAGCAGGAAGGTGCAGAGCTGGGCACTGAGGGGCCACGGCCAGTGCAGGGAAGAAGACACTGGGAGGACAAACACGGCACAGGCTTTCACCTAAAAAAGAATCCCCCATCATATCTATAGCATAAATATATAATTTCTTATGTTCAGTTAAATTCTGTTAATGTTCTGGTTACCCGATTCTAAATTCACCATTGCCCTTCCTTCTTTTCTTTTTTTTTTTTGGTACTGGGAATTGAACTCATGACTTTGTGCTTGCCAGGCAGGCACTTGTGCCACTGAGCTATATCCCCAGCCCTGCCCTTCCTTCTTTTGATGTTGCTTTTTATCTTGTGGTTCATTATTTTGTGTTAATATTAATTTTACATTTTCATTGATTTTTCCCTCTTAGTTTGTATTATTTTGACTATAGAAAAGTTACATAAGCAGTACAATGAGTCTGAATATACTTCATACAGATTGGTTGATTCTCAATATTCTGCCTCATTAGCAGGGATGGTGGTGCATGTCTCTTAATCCCAGCACTCAGGAGGCTGAGGCAGGAGGATCACAGTGAGTTCAAGGCCAGCCTGCACTGCATAGTGAAACCCTGTCTCACAAAGACAAAACAAAAAAAGAAAGAAAAAGAAAAGAATATTCTGCCTCATTCACCTTTTCTCTCTGTGTCTCTCTGTCTGTCTCCTCCCATCCAACTCCCGAGTTTCTGAGATTTCAGGCATCATTTCCAGCTCCTGTTTACCTTCTCTGTTGTTGGTTGACCAGTGAAGCCTTTTTTGGGAGGGAAGTCACAACTGGAGATGAAGTCAGGTAGGCCAGGTCTCCCAAGACTGAGATATCCTGCTATGCAGCAGTCTGCTTGCTGCTGCTGTAACAGAATACCCCAGGTGGGCTAAGTTATAATGCACAGAAGTGTATTTGGCTCATGGTTCTGAAGAATAGGACAGGGAGGAAACAAGGGTGAGAGGGGCCGAACTTGCTTCTAGAACAACACACCCTGGTGAAGAGGCCACTCTGGTGATGCAACATGAGCCCATCCCTCAGGACTACTCCCCTCTCTACTGCGACACTGGGAACTGAGTTTCCAGCCCACGCACTTTGGGGACGCAGTAGGACTACAGCAGCAACCATTCTCTTTTATAACTCTGCAAACTCAAGGAAACTTAATAACAGTTGTGTTTAGTCCTGGGGCTACCAGTTTGAGGTCCTCGTCTTAGGGCAGGATGGGAAGAGACCCCTTTGTAGGGTCCCTCATCCCAGCTACGTGGAGCCCAGAGAGGTGGCCTACCCTGCTCCTGCTTCCCAGTAACTCCTGCTCACACCTGGGCCGTGGTCATCTGCCCAGGCCTCCACTGCCAAGCTAGCTGGTCTAGGCCTGCCAGCAAGTCTGATCCTCCAAGGCCACCTTCCCAGATAGGAACTCTGCCCTCCTGGCGGATAGAGGGACCGGGAGGGAGAAGAACACCTTTCTTTTCATCGCTAACCAAGACATCACGAGTACTTACTATGTGGTAGAAAGTGGATTCAGATGAAAATCAAGGAGGGGCTCATGTACTACAGGAGAGCAAACAGAGGTTTCCTGGAATATGTGCTGGGGAGACACAAGTCACCAGGGTATGGAAAGGACAGGATGGGGGAGAGGATTCCAAATGGGGTGCAGGCCGCATGAGGAGGTAGCTTCTGAGCCAGGACTTGAAGAAGGTGAAGGAATAAGCCATGAAGAGATGGGGGAAAGACCCAGCAGAGGATCGCTGCTATGGGGATGCCGGGGCAGAGGGGTGCCAGGAGCGCTCCAGGCATTAGTGTGTCCGTTACCGAGGCAGGACTGTGTGATCACGTTAAATACGCCTGCACTCAAATGAGCCACTCCTAAAGAGACCCAGTCCCTGAGAGCAGGAAGCGACTGGACTTACTGTACTCCCTGCTGCCCTCCAGGAGGGTCTCAGGGAGCCAGTGCACATAGGGGTCTCAGGAAGGTGCTCAGAAAGGCGATCAGTCCTATGCAGTCCTATGCATATTTGAGCATGGCATGCTCAGGTCCAGCCTAAGAAGAAATTTGTGGTTGGCATGGATTGGGTATAAGCCCCATAAACATCTGTGCTTCAAGACATAAGATCATGGCAGTCAGAGGTTCAGAATATGAGCGTGGCACATGGAAATCAGCCCTTAGATGTGTTTTGTTTCACCTTCATAATATTTTTTTTTTTGAGACACGGTTTTGCTATGTAGCTCAGGGTGACCTTGACATCACTATGTAGCCCAAGCAGGCCTTGAACTTAGAGTGATTCTCCTGCCTCAGGCTCCCAATTGCTGGGATTAAAGGCATACACCACCACATCTGGCTTTCATAATTATTTTGTAAAGTCTGAGCCCACCTTTAATAACTGGAAATTCACCATAAATATTGAGATTTTTGACATTGACTGAAAATACAGCAGCCATTGGCTGGGACTGTGTTGAAATGTCCTTTAAGGGTTTTAATTATAATTTGTTAAAGGCCATACATTTTCAGGATCTAAAATTCAAAGGAGGGCAGAGCATGGTGTGGCATATCTGCAGTCCCAGCACTTGGGAAGCTGAGGCAGGAGGGCTGGGCTTCACAATGAGACCTTGTCTCAAAAACATGAATGAATTAAAACACTTCAAAAGGTACAAGAGGGCGTATGATGATGGCTGAATCTTGCTTCCGCTACAGGCTCCAGCCTCCTGAGTCCCCTCCCGAGAAGCGGCCATGGTGCAAACCCCAAAGGTGTCTTATTCCTATGTGCCTCTGTGCCTGTACGTTCTTTCCCCTCACAAAGGTAGCACACACAGCAATTTCCCTACACCTCATTTTCTTCCTTTGGCAAATTTACCCAGTTAGCACTGCGCCTTATGGTCTCACACCTGTCCTGCTTCAGAGCATTCTCAGTTCTTGCTTGGCTCCTTTGGCATCTGAGTGCACCTAGGTAGGCATGAGGGGTGAGGGACTTGCCTTCCCAGCCAATTCCCCCTTGCCACCTCCGGCTCTCTCGTGCTTGTAGTTCTGGATCTTTCCAGCAGAGGGAGACACCACCCCACTCCCAAGACCACCAAGGGGCCTTTCCCCAGGACCTTCAAGCTTGATGGATCTGGGAAGAGATGTTGTGGGACCAGCACAAAGACCCTCTTAACTGGCCTGGTCCACATACCACCCCTCATCCACCCTCCCCGAGAGCTCTGCTTCCTGTTTTCTATCACCCCCTGCACTTCCTGCTTGGGGCGCCACACTAATGCCCCCTTTTCTCTTTGTAGGGCCTGGCCCCTCCTTAATGGGGGTGGCTAGAGGCCTCCTACTAGGACCTGGAACTCAGAAATTGCCAGAGGGGAGCATATGAAGAAAGCGCATATCTAGGTGAGCACTGTTTGCACCTGCTCTCTCTCCCTGATGGCAGGTGGGGTCCTTCTCCCTGCCCCCAGCAGACTGGTCCCCAGCAGAGCTGTGACCCCAAACCCTCTTTCTCTGTCCTGCTCTATGCACTCCCCAAAGCACCCTGTCCCTGGCCTGGTGCCTGAGGCCCTCGTCCCCACCCCCATGAGGCTGTTGGCGGTCGCCTGGAGTCCAGCTGGTGGCCAGGGTAGAGCCACCCCTTCGCTGGCCTTGCCCCTCCCTGTGACCCCAATCCTCCACCAGCCACTCAATGGGGCCTTGTTCTCCATCCAGCCCCGGGACAAACATCCCTCTGTCTCAGAAGGCGGAATTGGGGGGAGAGGGCACCCCCAGCAGGGGACCATGTGGGGGCCAGTTCAGACCCCAGCGGGAAGGAATGCCATGAGGAGGGGGCGGGATGTGGAGCGTAGAGGGGGAGCCTAGCACCATGTGGGCTCTGCATCTAGGGTGGGAGGCCAGCCCACCTCAGGCCACCGAGCTCCGGCGCCCTTGGGAGGAGTGTGGACTAGGGGACTCTGGCTCGTTAGGCGGGATGGGAGCTGCACCCTGGTCTAAAGCCCACAGCTGCCCCACCGGCCCAGTCCTACTGCTGCTGCCTTCTCTCCCTCACATGCTGACCGAGGTCATCTCAGTATCTCCTCCCGACCCCTCACCTCTGTCAACAGGGAGACCGGGTCTTGGAGGGGACTTGTATCCCCCTGGATTGCCGGCTACGTGAGCCCAAGCAAAACATACAGACAAACTCCAGGAAGTGAGGTTGTTACACTGATGTCACCTTTCTCCATGCCCCTGCCAGACAGAAATCTGCCACTAAAGACCCCAGCACCTGCCCCCATCAAGGTCTCTCAGAGAGTTCAGGAGATTGGAGAAAGTCCCTCCCTGCTTTGAGGGACCAAGTTCAAGCTTGTCGTACTCTACCTGAACCTCACCTGAGGCTGTTGTGGCCTTGGTGACTCCCAGGAGCTGGGGAGGGGGAGGAGCTGTCCCTTTAAGAGAGGAATGCAGTGGAGAGCCTTGGAGACGGAGACCGGCCGGTGCTCTACCTGCCCAGGTTTGCTCAGGGCGTGGCGGCTGCGGATAAAGACTGGCCTGGCAGCTGCTTTCTCGCTTTTTCCCAGTGCCTCCTCCTCTACCCAGCCAGGAGCCACAGGTGAGCGGCTGGGGTCTCCTCTTCCCGAGCCCCCATGGCTCTGCCCCGGCACCCTGCTCGCCTCTCGCCCTGCGGCCCCTACCACAGACAAGCTCTGCCTTGAGAGCCCTTAAGACCTTCTCCTCTCTACATCCTTTTCTGGGGATGGGAGGTTGGAGAAAGCGCTCTCTCCTGCCCTGGGTGACCTTCCCCCTCATTCTCTGAGGGCCTTTCACAGCTGGGGCGAGGGCTGGACCCTTTCACAGCTGGGCTGGTGGACACGGTAGCCTGGAGGTGTTTGAACGTACCAGAGCTGGGGGCCGGGGCATCTAACTAGATCAGGGGGGTTGAGGTGCTTTGGGTGGAGGGGGTGACGGTTGGCCAGGGGGTGTGGGGGGCATGTGCATCTCGGAGACCACTAGGACGGGGGTGGGGGCTCCTGGAGAAGTGATAAAGTGGGGAGCTGGCTAGGAGATTTGGGGGCTACAGAGGAGGAAGGTGCCGTGAGAGAAGCGAGAGAAGGCACACAGGGGGCTGGTGATGCAGGTGGTAAAGAATTTACCAAGGTCAGAACAAAGAGAAAGATAAAGTTTATTCAGGTCAGAGTCAAGAGAAACAGCCGGCAAATTTCCAAGAAAGGAATGGCGCCCTGAGGGTGAGAGATTGGGGTTTTTGTCAGGGTTTGAGGACATGGGAAAAGTATCTCAGTAGTGAATGGGATTATCTGACAAAAATGTCTTTTTCTGGATCATCTGGTGTCTTGTGGGTCTCCCTGGGGGTGCCAGTACCCTGTCTAAAATTGTGTGTTTAAAGCTGCGATTTGATAAAGTCGATTCTTTTGCTCCCCCAGAAGGCCTTTTAGCTTCAGATAAGGAGGCCCAGGCGCACTGACTTCAGAGGTGGTCAGGGCCCGTCGGGAGAAGAGGTCCTTCATGAGAAGTCTGCTTTCACCTCGTGTGCTTTCTGCCAGCGTTGCTCTGTCTTGTACAGCAGGGGGAGGCTGTAAGGCGGGCATTCTGCTGTAGGGGTTCAACTCTTTTGCTGTCAGTGGGTACTCACTACAAAGACCCTTCTGCTTACCCCAGCATGGCCTTATTCACCACCATTTTTGGAGAGAAAAGGGGACAGAGGAGGGCAGGTGGCAGAAACAGGCCTGGGGCTGGAGTTGGGACCTCTATGGTGGGGAAGGAAGAGAGGCGGTTGGACAGAGAGCCCCCAGCGCTGGCCGCTTCCTCTGGGAACCAGCTGTGGTCATTCAGAAACAGACACAGAACTCTGGAGCGGGACGCCATAGAGGGCAGATGCCCAGAGCCCAGCTCCCAGCAGCCTCCAGACAGGCTGGCCTGGCAATCCTTGGGCAGAGATGGGGGCGTGGCCTAGACATCTCTCCTCTCCCATCTCAGATACTTCTGGGAGCAGGGGTAGCAGGGCCTCCCGGGCCAGGGGGATCCTGGAGGAGCCCATGGAAAGAGACTTCAGAAATGAGCTCTACCCAGTCACTAGGTGACAGCACAGGGCATCAAGCTGAATTAGCTGGGGCGGGGCAGTTTTCGACAGCAGCGATGGCGCCCTCTTCACCAAGCTGGGATATGAGTAAATCAGAGTTAAGGGCCAAGAACAGGCCTGCACAGGGCAAGGGCTCAACAAACATCCGAGCTTACTGCTTGTGCTGGGATCAACATGTGGAACTGAGCTCTAACCTCCTGTTGGGATCCTCCTGTCTGGCTGTGGGTCTGTGCCCCTGTGCCCCTGCCCACCACCCACTCCAGCTGTCCCCAAACCTTCCCGGGGCCCTAGGTGCCTGGGTAATTCTCTCTAAAGCTGTAGGCCCTCTTCCTGCAAAAGAGAGTTGCTCTCACTTTGGAGGCTGAGGCAGGAGGATCACCTTGAGTTTGAGGCCAGCCTGGGCTACATAGCGAGACAATGTCTAAAAATAAAAAAAGTAATTGCTCAAACTGGAGCTGTGGGCCCAGCGTCTGGAGTTGGTGGGGAAGCCAAGGGAAATCCCAGGCCCAGCAGTGGTCGCAGAGATGTAGGATCCTGAAAACTCACAGGACACAGCTGGTGCCTGACAGTGCCGTCCGCACTCTGAGCATGTGTTTTGCCATTGCTGAAATGGGGGCAGGAAGCTGGTTGGTGGCACGGGCCTATAATGGCAGCACTCTGGGCGGCTGAGGCAGGAGGATCACAAGTTTGAGCCCAGCCTGGGCAACTCAGTGGCTTAGTGACACACTGTGTCAAAATAAAAAATTAAAAAGGGCTGGAGGTGTAGCTTAGGGCAAAGTTCTGGGCTCAACCTCCACTACTTTGGGAGGAAGGAAGGAAGGAAGGGAGGAAAGAAGGAAAAAAGGGAAGAAAGAAATGAGGGCTGGTTAGATGACCTCCGGGGTTGCTGGGCACTGAATGAGTGAAAACACCGCAAGGTCACGGGGAATGTCCCCGGCAGGGGAGTGGGGTGTTAGCTTTTGCTATCAAGACTGTGACACTGCAGGCCTGCGGCAGCTGAGCAGGGGTGGGGAGCGGGCGGGGGATGCACAGGGACAGCCATCCAGCATGGAGGAGGGTGGCATGGCTACCAGCCAGAGCAGGGTAGAAGTGCTCTGTGTGCTGGGGAAGGCCTCCCCCGGGAAAGAGAGAGCGTCGAGTGGCAGCAGGAACTTGGCAAGGCCTGGGTAGGGCCAGGGGCAGGGGTGGGGATGGCCCAGGGGGTGGGGGAGATGGGCTTGGGCTGGGGTTGTCCTAGGACTAGGCTGGAGAGGGTCCTGTGTAGGGCTGAGGGGCAGCGACAGGCTGGGAGATGGAGCCGCAGCTGCAGCCAGGACCCTCGCCCTCTGCCCCAGCCTGGCATTAGCTCCTCCCCACCCCGTCTACAAAGCCTGGGCAGAGCTGGGCAGGCTCCAGGCTGTCTATGCGGACACTCCCCAGAACCCGGGCCTCCTGCCACCTGGCTCCCAACACCCCACTTCCCAAAACACCTTGAGGCCCTAGCAGGCCTCAGTTAGGAGTGGCCCCTGGGGAGCCAGGCCCCTGGGGCGTCAGGCGTGGTTGAAACCCTGCTTCCTCGCCAGGTCATCCTGGCAGCAGCTTTTACCTCTTTGAGCCTTGTTTCCCCCATCCCACAGACGGGGTAACGGTGGGCAGGACCCCCTCATTTGGTCAGGAACCTGAAGGCCCCGTCTGGTGAGTTACACAGCCTCCCCTCCTCCCACCTGAGCCCCCACTCGGTCCCACTTGATTTTGGGGCTCCCCCTTCCTTCAGTGCCTCTGTCCTGCGTGCACCCTGGGCTGCGCTCTGTGGGTGTGGAGTGGGGGGCAGGGGTGGGAGCCAGAAGCACAGAGGCCAGCACCCTGAGTCTGGGCCCCTCCCCTGGCCTTCTCTAGGGCAGCGCTCTGACATGCAAGAGGTGGCCCTGAGCCTGCTGGTCTTCCTGGCCGGTGAGTATACGGTCCCCAGAAGCCTTTTCCCCTGGACCCCAGCAAGGCGGTGCAAGCTGTGTGTGCACACTTGCTCCTGTCTCCCCAGGCATAGGAAGTGTCACACTCATGATTTCAAGGGACACACAATGACAAAGCCTCTTTTCTTTTTGTCTTCTTGAGACAAGGCTATGCAGTTCAGGCTGGCCTTGAGCTCACTTTGTAGCCCAGGCTGGCCTCGAACTCACAACGATCCTCCTGCCTCAGCCTCCCGAGTGCTGGGATTACAGGTGTGCACCACCACGTCGGCCTCAAGGCCTCTTACAGCAGTGGCTCACACAATTAGAAAAAGTCACCATCTTCCCTGTTCTCTTGTATGTCTGAGGACATCGGGGAGAGAAGGCTCAGCCCAGGGTTCCTTTAATACCTCCGAGCTTGGTGGTGATGTATCAGGTGACCAGGATACTCTGCACCTCGTTTTCCCCACTTGTAAACTTAAGGAGAATAACAATACCTACTCACAGAGTCACTGCAAGGATTAAACAAGTTAATATTTGAAAAGCACATAGAATGGTGCCTAGCCCAGAACCAGCATGTGTGTTGCTGTTGTAAATATATTTTTTTTTTATAAATCAAACTCAGGACCTTGTCATTGCCAGGCAGGTGCTGTGCCCCTGAGCTATAGCCTCAGCCCCTGTAAATATAATTAAAAATGATGAATCTCCCTTTCACAGCACGCAGGCCCAGACTGGAGGTGGCTCAGTGCTTTTAGCTAGCAGCCCCTTGCTCTTTGCTTTCATTGCATTTCTTTCTGCCCACTGTGTTGGGCAAGACTGGGAGTGCATTTGGGCAGGGGTATGAAGTGGCATTTTTATATAAAGTGTGTTCAAGCTCATGGCCGGGAGTCTCTCTGCGGGGGAATGGTGAGCCAACTCAGGGACAGGTGGGTAGTGTGTGTGGCAGAGTCGGGAAGGTGGACTCTGAGTGTGGCTGGCGTGGGGGAAACAGCACTGGGAACAGAAGCCATCTGTCGTCTTGATGAGAAAAGTCCTCTGTTTCTGCAGAGGCCTGGGTTAGCCATATGTCTAGAAATTGTCAACCAAATGCTAGACAAAACCACTAGAACTTGTTTCGCTGGAAGGTATAGGGCCGGGTGGGTGAGTCCCAAGTCAGCCAGGCTGGGGCAGGACCTCTGTGCCTGCAGGAGGTGACAACTGTCTCCAGGGTGCCCGGGAGGCCCAAGGTTCCATGGGCCCTGCTCAAGAGCTCTGCTGAGGCCAGCATCACCATGTCCCCTCCTCCTGCCTGTCCCTCCCCCAGGCCTGCCTCCCCTGGACGCCAATGACCCCGAAGGTGAGTCGGAGGTGTCCTCCTTGGCCTCCAGGTTCGCCCTGGGACCCCTGCAGTGGGGTGTTGTGCTGCATCCATGCTCTTTTCTCTCTCTTTGCAGATAAGAACAGTCCTTTCTACTATGGTGAGCATCCATTCTTCGCCCCCTCCCTACCCCGCACACTGTTTTGTACCAACAGTGCCACACGGGGTTGGCTGAGGGTCTGATGTGGGTGATCCAGGGGCAGGACAGGAAGGGGTTAAAATTAGGGCACTGAACCTTAAAGTGGTGGATTGGAAGAACAAAAGATGACCATCTGGCCCAGGGGAGGGTTCTATGCCAGCAAGGCAGTCAGACACAGACAGGAAGTGAGGCTGGTCCACAGGAAGCCGTTAGAGTCAACCAATTGCTGGGAGAAGGGCTAACGGCAGGGGGCATCTTCCTGGAAGAGGTGAGCGATTCGGCCCAGATGGTCACTCTGCCTCCAGACTCCACCGGACCGCTCCTCCCCTCTGCCCCTCCGCCCTCATGTCCTTTCCTGCCCCTTACTCCCACTCCAGCCACGCTGGCCTCCTGCTGGCCCCCAGGTGCTGCAGACAGCTGCAGCTGCTGATCCTGGCGCATGGAGTGCTCCTTTCACACGCCCACCTCCTGCAGATCTCCCCTCAATGTCGGCTTGCTCAGAGAGCCCTTCCCCAAGCCCTCTCCCTGCAGAGCCGCCCGCTGGCTGTCCCTCCCTCGCCCGGGATATCTTCCTTCCTATCGCTTAGCTTCACCTGCCCCGACGAGAAACGCCGAGCTTGCGTGGATACAGACGGGACTGTGTGCACCAGCCCAGCTGGGGGTCTGGTGTGCTCTCTTACCGCACACCCCCAGAGCCCTGTACACTGTAGACGCTCACTACTCATCAGCCAGGGCACGGGGAAAGACGGATGGGGAGGCCCGGGGCTGGCCTTGACGCCCGCTCACTCTTCCCCCAGACTGGCACAGGCTCCGCGTTGGGGGGCTCATCTGCGCAGCGGTTCTGTGTGCCCTGGGCTTCATTGTTCTCTTGAGTGAGTGCGGAGCTGGTGGGGGCGGGGGGGCGGGGCTGCGTGTCCCCTGCCCTGACCACTTCCCTTCCCCGCAGGTGGGAAGTGCAAGTGCAAGTTCCGCCAGAAGCCCAGGTGAGATGTGTCCCGGCACGCCTGCCCTGCACACCACTTTCCAGGGTGAGAGAGCAAGTCTTGCAGAAAGAGGACAGGGCTCTGCCACTATGATTTCTCAGGCTTATTGTTCATAGCCAATGATCCCCAGAGGGCCCCAAATTCTGAAATGCAGTAGTTCCCTAGTGTTGCACAAACCAGCACTGGAAAGACAGCCAGCAAGCCATGTCTGGGCAAGCTGTGGCATCTCTAACCCCGAGGGACAGGACCATCGGGGTGGGTGTGGATCTCACCACTTTTTATTTCCTCAGTCACCACCCAGCAGACGCCCCACCTCTCATCACTCCAGGTACGACAGGCAGCATGGTGCCGAGCACAGGGAGCGAGGGCTGTGGGTGTGGGTGTGGGTGTGGGCGGGGGTGCATGCATGCGTGCGCTGGGGAAAAGGGCTCTGTCTACCCTATCAGGCTGACCCGGTCACCTCTCCCAGGCTCTGCTCACAACTGCTGAGGACCCACCAACCAGAAGAGCATGGACAGCTTTTTCTATCCCTGTGTCCTGGCTTTGCACAGGGCCCTTGCCCCCAGGGTGGTACCCCTCCTCTCCTCAGACGACTCACCAGGGCTGCGCCTTACCTCTCACAGAAGGGGACTCTGTTTTCAGTGTTTAATATAAAATGATCTTGCCTCTGGTCAAGATGCCCACAAGACTCCCGTGCATGCACTGGGGTGGGAGCAGGGGCAGGTGGAGGTGGGCGCCTGCTGAAGGTGGCACAGAGCTGGGATCTGATTCTCTGGTTAGGAAAAGGCCAGGGCCTCATGGCCTGGTGGAGCTCACAGGGCCTGCTCCCGGCCTCCACAGCCAGGGGGGCCTCCTGGGCAACACAGGAAGTTGTAGTGACACACGGGGAACAAGCTTGTGAGCGAGAACCCTAACTGGATGGATTGTTGGGGACACATCCAGAAAAACACAGACACAGGGTCAGCCTACCATTGTGGAAGTGCACAACAGTTTGACTGTGACAGTGAGGACCTCTAAGGCCCTCTTGCCCAACCCTGACACTCCACTGTATTATGAGACCCTTCTGAGTACCCAGATGTCCCCGTGAGACCTCTGTATCACAGGGAGTCCCCTGAGACTCTTGATAATATACACTGACCACACACTGTGAGATTCTCCAGTGAGCCTTAAATTCCCTTGCCACTCCCCAGTAGCAATAAAGCACCCAAAATGTTCCCATGAGCCACCCTCATAAAATTCCCAAAACTCCAAAACACCAAAAATATCTCCTATCATGCCCTTAAGACATGACCTGGAAAAAGAGACCCACAATAAACTTCGGACCTGTTTCCTAATCATGCCTAACTCTCCACGACCCCACGAGCATCCCACCCACTCACAGTCCTTAGAGACCCCAGGGAGGTGTCAAACTCCTCCCTGTGATCCCCTTTCCAAATACCGCCCTCACCCCATGCCATTCACAAAATCCCCTCGCAATGATCCCACAGCAACCGGCGGGGCGGGTGCACGGTGCATTTATTGAGCTCACACACTTTCTGTCTTTGGCCCTGGTGTCTTTTGGAGAGGGGAACCTGGGGCTTTCTGAGACGCTCCTCAATTCTGACCTTTTCCTTACCTGCCACCCGCGCACGCGCACGCGCACGCGCAAGAGGGAGGAGACGCTGGGGAACAGCTTCTGGCAGCAGACATGCGCACAAGCAGCAGAGGGAATTACCAGTCGGGAGGGAAAACTACCCTGCGACTGTGACGTCACGGAGGCGGGCACTTCCCCATTAATGTGATTGGCCAGACTGAGTTTGAAGGGGAAAGATTTGCTCTCACCTCAACTTTCCCAGGGAGCAGGTAGGTGAAAAGACCTCCAGCTGATAACCTCTAGACATCACCGGAGCTCTACACATCTCCCCACCTTCATTCTGCATTCCGGCTCCCAGCCTGAGCTCCCAAATTACCTGGAAGGCTGTGCCACACTGGAAGGTCAGCTCAGAAGGTCCAGAAGCTGTGACCTTCGATTTACCCCAGTCGGCTCAAATCCTGGAAGAAGTGGGCTATAACCTGGACCTGTGGCTGGTGAACTTGGCCTGCGGTCAATATCTCACAGCCTGGATGGGGCCAGGAGGCCAGGTAAGAGGGAATCCAGACGCCCAGGCTCCCCATGCCAGCCCCCGGCCACGTCCAACGTCCTGTCCAGGCTCAGGCACTGAGATCCAACTCGTGATGCTGGTAGATCTGTGTGGGGCCCTTGAAACACGCTGCAAACAGGAAGCGTCTGCCGGCTAAGGTGATGTGGGCAAAGGCGCGGGGGGCCACCAAGGCCGGGGGCCCCAGCTCCTGCAGCGGCTCCAGGAGCCCTTTATCTGACTCAAGGCGAAAGACCTGGCTGAAGGCAAAGTCACTCCCCAGGATGGCCAGCTGGTCCCTGGCGATGAGCAGCGGCTGGAATACGTGGGCACCGCGAGAGGGAAGTTTCTGCAGCAGGCGGAACATGGACCCATCCCAGCGCATGACCTGGGGGCAGGGCAGCTAGTTAGGACCAGGGTCCCAGGGGCCAGGCCTGCCTGTTGTCCTCAAGGCTCAGAAGGACCTGAAACAGCTTGGAAACAGGCTTGCAGGTCCCCTCAATCCTGCATTCTAAACTTCATAAATGTCACTACTTATGGGTTGGGGGATGTAGCTCAGTGGTAGAGCACTTGCTCAGCACATTCAAGGCCCCGGGTTCAATCTCCAATAACCTCCAAAAATAAAAATTAACGTCACCACCCAGCTGTTCAGGCCACAAATTCAGCTGTTTTGAGCCTCCTCTTCCTCACACCATACATAGAAGAGTCAGCAGTAGAATCTGTTGGTTTTACCTCCAATGGTTATAACATTTCTCCACCAGCTATGGTCACACCTTGGCCCATCCACCACCCTCTCCAGCCTTCTCCCTGGTGCCTGGCTCCCACCCCTGTCCCTAGTCTGTTCCCCATGAGAGACTATCAACTCCAGAGTCCTTCTAGACTGCGAACACTCCTCTAGCTGCACCTCACTCTGGGAAGAGTGCTAGGCATGGGGGTGGTGCAAGGTGGGCAGGGCCTATCACCTCTATTGGCCCTGGGGTCTGGGGTCAGGGTGGCGAGGGGTGAGGCTGTGGGTAAATATCCTGGAATGTGTCCGAGTTACAGAGCCAGAGCTGGTGTGTGTGTAGGGGTGCAGAGCCAGTCTCCGGAGCAGTATCAGTGTGGGGACATGAGAATCAGCTAGCCTTGAGGGATGTACAACATTGGACTCAGCGTTGGAAGGGTCAGAATTCAAAGGTCAGCATGTGAGGCCAGGTCAGAGGTTAGAGGTTAGTGTGCCCGAAAGGCTCAGTGCTGAAATGCCCATCATGGGATGGTTGTGCTGGGCAACCCGGCTGCCCGCCCACCTGGCTGGGTTCAGCCTCACCATGGAGTCCCCGATGTAGCGTGTCAGGCACAGGAACACATCCCCACCAGCCTGGAAATGACGTGTGGCATAGACGTCCTCGGCCTCAGGGATGTCCGTGCGCCTCTCAAAGCGGCCACCGACCCAGTGGAAGAGCACTGGACGCTGGGAGGCAGAGGCCAGCAGCAGGTGGGGACGGCCGTCCAGCTCCAGGACCTCAGCATCCGTGTCCCGGTGCCAGGCATGCAGGCTCTGGCGGGGGTAGAAGCCAGGCCCATCTTGACAGAGCAGCGTGGTGCTGCCTGCCTTGGAGGCATCGGCCACCACAAAGCAGGGCTGCTCGTCCAGCCACACGATCTCAGCGTCGTTGGGCCTCAGAAGTCGCCGTGGGGCCAGGGCCTGCAGTGGGGCCAGGCGCAGGTCGGGGCTGGGCCTTGACCATAGCTGAGAGCCTCCCCACAGGCGGGCGGCCAGCACGAAGATGCGCGAGCCCAGCACCAGCGGCTTGCAGGACACCACCGAGGGCGCTGTGGGCAGCGGGAAGCGGTCAGGCCTTTGGGCAGACTGGGGGCAGGCAAGAGGAGATGCAAAGGGGCTCACCTGACAGCTCCTCCTCGGGCCGGAAGCGCTGCAGGCTGTAGTCCCAGGTGAGGATCAGGCAGCGGCCTGCAAAGGGCTGTGCCAGGATGATGTGGGGCTCCCCCTGGTAGGAGAAGGGCTCCACACCCAGGGCTGACTCCCGTACTGTCTGGAACCAGGACAGCTCTGGGATGGCAAGGGAGAGTCAGGCAGGCCTAGGAGACCCCAAGGGTCCTCACAGAGCCCTAGTGTACCTATCTCTGCCATGAGGTCCACTCATGGTGTTCAACTTGTAGGGTTATATAGCAAAAATCTCTTTGAACTATAGATATATTAACTCACAATGTGATTTGTATTTTCTAAGCTGTTTGGCATCATTAAATAATCCCTCAGAAACAGCATGTCTAATTTTTGGATGGTGGGTGGTGCTCAGATCGAACCCAGGGCCTTTGCACTGAATTATATCCCCAGCTCCCTTTTATTTTTCATTTTGAGGTAAGACCTTGCCAAGCTGCTAAGTTGCTGAGCCTGGCTTCAGAGGATCCTCCTTCCTCTCCCTCCCAGAGTGCTGGGATTACAGCTAATCATTCATTTCACTTGATAACATTCCTGTGAGGTATAGTCTGTTACGATCTCTACAGTGAGGAAGCTGAGGCTAAGTGCCCCAGGGATCCAGCTGTCCAACAAAACCCCTCCCTGTCCTCTTCCATGACACAAGCACGGAGCCATCCACCAGGGGGCTCCATCTGAAGCCACGCTGCCCTGGTGCCGCTACTGACACCTTACCAGGAGTTAGGTGTGGGCACGTTAAGATCAAATTCCTAATGGATGGGAGCAGAAGTGTAACTTGCTTGTGTGAAAATGGCTTATGCTAGACTTGCCCTCCTTCCCTCCCTTCTCACAAGATGATACACGGGTATGTGACAGCCCAGCGCCAACCACGCACACAGGACATTGCACAGGAGCTGTCCCGCCCACCTGGACAGCTCATCTAGGTCCCATCTGTCTTCCCTGACTTGCGGTATTTTGAGCCTCTTTGTTAGAACAGCTTAGCCTCCATGGGAACTGGCTTTCAAAGTCCTGCACAGTGAAGCCCCTGCCGCCTTTGACCTCACGGTGTCCCTCCTTTCCCCCAGCACCCCAGCACACCTGTTTTCCTTTGATCATCAACACACCAAGCTCCAGGCTGCCTCAGGGCCCTTGCTCATGCTGGTCCCTCTCTACTGAATGTCCTTCCTGCTCTTTCTCCTCTAGCTAATCTTAGGCCCAGTGTGCCCTCTACAGAGAAACCTTCTCTGAGCCCCTGTAGGAGAGGACTCCCTTCTAACATCTCGCTTCCTGTATTTATCACCATGTGTAGTGTGTACTTATTGGGCCATGTTTTATTTAGTTATTTAGTGCCTGCCACCCCAAGCTCCCAGAACTGGAAATCACAGGACTTGGGGATTTGGGTCACCAGTGTACCCATTACCTCTTGTAGGACCAGCACAGTGTGAACCTCAGTGAACTTTTGTTGAATAATGCAATAAAGAGTGACCCCTGGGCGGGGGGTGTAGCTCAGCGGTAGAGCACTTGCCTGGAATGCGTGAGGCCCTAGACTCATTCCCCAACACAGCCAAAACAATGAGCCTTGAGTTAAATCCCCTATTCATGGGTTCCACGACAAAAACATGTCTTACAAACAGACAATAATTACTCCTACAACTGAAGCCGGGTCTTCTCTCTGAGCTTTATCCTCAGCCCCTTTCCCTTTTATTTTAGCAAGACAGGGTCTTGCTAAGTCAGCCAGGCTGGGCTCAGATTTGTGATCTTCCTGCTTCAGCCCGCCAGGGTGCTGGGATTACAGGCATGCATCACCACACCCCGCTACTGTTGTTTTTACCGTTATGTTATTAGTAGCATCTGTGTGAAGACTTTCGAGGCCAGCTATTGAGGCAGCCTTTCCTGACCTCCAGCTCTGTGTGGTCCTGGCTCTGGCTCTCAGCTCCCATGGCTTCCTCTGCCCTGGTCTGACCCCTCTCTCTGCACCTCCCCTACCCCAGCTTGGAGCATCCTGGGTGGCCGCTGTCCTGGATGACCTGCTTTCTCTGGGCCATGGGCTTTGTGAGGGGCTGTGTCCACCATTGCTTTTTCTGCACTGCCCTGCACCGAAAAGGTACCACAATGCATTTGTGGAAAAGCAAAAGGCAAGTAAACATGAGTGAGGTGACATGGCACATGCCCCTCCCAGCACAAGTCCTGGTATGTAGGAAGAACCTTAAAATGGTTAGTTTGATATCAGTGAGAATGAACACTTAAGGGTCTCTTATCCCACGCCCTGTGTCATATGCTGTTCAGGCACAGACACATCATTCAATCCTCACGGTAATCCTCTTCACTGTTTATTACCCCATTTTACAGATGAGGAAACTGAGGCTCAGTTGGTAATGCTGTGTACTCAAGGTCTCCCAGCCAGAAAGTGGCAGGGCAGGGGTGAGGTACAGTGCTGCAGCCCTGGCAGCCTTTGCCTCTGCTCTCCTGGTTCCCTCTGGGACCCCCTTGCTATCCCTCCCATTCCGCTGGGAAAGCCCCCACCTATTCCTCTGCACTTGAACATCTTGGGGTCCAGGTGCTGGAGCTGCATGTGGGTCAGGGTGGGGGGGCCAGCGCAGTCCCCGGTCCCCACACTGGCATTCACGGTGGGCATCCACTGCAGCAGCCAGAGGACACGGCAGTCACACTGGAAGGGGTTTCCACGGAGGTCCCTGGGGCAAGAGGCCAGGGAGGGGCTACAACCTGGCCTTCACCCCTTGGGGCCACGTTCCCAGGCCCCTCCCCAGGCAAGGGTCTGGGATAGCCCCCCCCCCCCCATGGATACAGGAAAAATATACGAGAGTCTTTGCAGACATGCTACTGCGCCGACACAGAGTGGGCCCGGATGACCTCCCCAGCCCAGCCCTGCGCTCCCACCCCCACCTCCAGCCCCCTGAGCCTCACACGTGAGTCAGGGTCTCCAGGCCTCGGAACAGGAACCTGGGGAGGGCCTCGAGGTGGTTATTGGCCAGGCTTCTAGGGGAGAGAGAGAGGGTCAGCAGCTGCCAGGAGATGCTTGGCCCTTGGGACTGAATGCGGTGGGGCGGGGTGGGGCGGCGGAGGCACGCACAGGTGGGTGAGCGAGCGAAGTCCTCTGAGCGCGTTCTTAGAGATGGAGCCAATCTTGTTGTCCTCGATGAAGCTGTGGAGGGAAAGTGGGGTGAGCAGGAGGACCATGGTGCCGGGGGTGCTCACCGCTCGGAAGCCATGAGCCACCGGGAGGTGCTGCACCTTACCCCACCGCCTTGAGCAACCCCAGGGAAAGCCTGCTCACCAGGGGCCTAAGCCCTGGACCCCAGGAGCCAAGAACCTGCCCTGCAGTCACTGCCAGCCTCACCGTGAACGCTGCCATTGCCACTGGCCTCTCACCGGGCTTCTATCACCCTCCCCATCGCCACCAACATCACCACCTCTTCTGCTGTCGCCTCTACCAACAGCATCAATAACCATCAGCAGTGCACCTTTCTCGACCAACACCAGAAGACAACCACCTTTATTACAAAGCAGCAGTGCCCATGCCAAACGCATGTCTGTTACTCCCAACACTCACATCACCCACATCACTAACACCTGCTCCACAGCCTTTACCACCAATAGTGCCATGACCATTGAGTCCACCGTATTTCTTTTCTTCCTTCCTCTCTCCCTCCCTTTGCAGTACTAGGGATCGAACTCAGGGCCTTTACATCCCCAGGCCTTTATTTATTTATTTTTCTTTAATCCTTGTCTGGAACCAGCTTCTACCTCCCCTACTCTGGCAGCCACAGAGAGACCCCTCTGCTCCTCCCAGCCCCGAGCCTCACTCACAGGTACTGCAGGCGGGACAGGCCAGCAAATGCGTCATCCTCAATCACGGAGAAGGAGTTGGACGTGAAGAGGCTGGTCAGGGAGCAAGGCAGAGAACGTTCCAGAGCTGGGGTTGCTGACTTGACATTCCAACCTTGCCCCACTCTCAACCCGCACAGGCAAGTGCACACACACTTGTATGTGGGTGTGAGCGTGTGCACGGATACAGACATTTTCATGTACAAGTGTGCTCATAGCCTCGCATATGCAAGAACCTGGCCTGGCCATGGCCAGGCTCCGTGCACACACCCCCATGCCCGTGTGTGAATACTCATGCCCTGCAGCTGGGGTTGGCCCTGCCAGGCCCTACTCACAGCAGGTGCAGGGATGGCATCCTCAGAAAGCTGCCGGCCTTCAGCTGGGTGAGTCCAGTCCTGACAAGTGAGCTGGGGACGTGCATGGGCAGGAGTGGGTGAGGAGAGAGCCTCTCCTGCCAGTGATCTGGTCCTGAACCAGAGCCCTCTGCTCTCTGGGAGCCTGTGACCCGAGCCAAGGTGCATTTTGCTACATTGCAGGGCAGCTGCCCTCTTTGCTTGGCAAGGGTCCTGGCAAGCGTTCAGCTCGCCTTCTGGCCCCAGGACCCCCCCTGCACCCTTCCAAATCCCAGTAGCCCCCTTTCAAGCCTCCCGACATCCTTTGCTGCCCAAGATCCTGATAGGTCCAATTCCTTTGGGACCCCAGTATCCCCCCATCTCTGGGGTTCCAGGGCTCCCGCCCCCACCTTCAGGCTCACAGAAGGCCTGACACTCACAGTGACAGCAGCGTCGGGGAGAAGCTCTCGGGCAGGTCCAGGGAGCCCTCGCACAGGGCGCTGTCCTTGGAGCAGGAGCAGCGTAGAGGGCATTTTCCCTTTGGGGGTCTCCAGGCCACCCCCAACCCTGCCCCGGCCAGGAGCAGCAGCCCCAGCAGCAGAGTCCCTGTCCCGGCCATGCCCCCTGCCCTGGACCTTCGCCCCCTCCACCACTTCTCTCGGACCCAGTTTGGCTGGGGTGCTACATCCCCCGTGCCCAGCGGCCCTGCACCCCGCCACAGGGAGCTCTGCCAGCTCCCAGCTCTCAGCCTGTTGTCCCTCTACCTCTTTGATTTTCTTTCTTTCTTGCTCCCTGCCTCTCCCTCTCTGTTAGTCTGTTTCTCCCTCTCAATTTTGGTCCCTCTTTCTGGCTATCTTTGTCTGTTTCTTTCTCCCTGTCTCTTTAGGTCTCTGTTGGCATATGTGTGTGTGTGTGTGTGTGTGTGTGTGTGTGTGTGTGTGTCTCCTTCTGCCTGGTGTCTATTTCTCAGCTCCCTGCCCCCTCTTTGCAGAGCCCGGTACTGTCTCTGCCTCCTCCCACGCCCCTTCTCCCTGAAGATTTGGGAAAGGGACGTGCTGGCCCAGGGTGTGCCAGGCAGAGTCGGGTAGGAAGGAGGAGGGGGTCAGAGGCCATAGGAAGAGCAGCCCTGGGGAAGGGACTGAATGGCTCTTTGGGAGGAGGCGGGGCCACCCAGGGCTGGAGCCACCCTGGCCACTCCCAGCTAGCCCCCTCCCCACATTGCCCACTCAGCCCCATTTCCCAAGAGCCCAAGGAGGAGGTCACTAGGGTGGGGACTGATGGCTCTGCGGACAAGAGGAGCGGGTGGGCGGAGCAGTACTGGGGCTGGGGGACGTCCTGGCCTCTCCCAGCCAGCCCCCTCCCTAGGCTCCAGAAGGGTGTGGTGGGTGCTGTCACCAAGGCTTTTCAGGGGCCAGCACATGTGCAGTTGCTCCCTCTGGTGGCCACCCTTGGAAGGACGGCTGCTCTGCCCCAAACACTGGACGTCCCTCCCCTTCCCTTCCATTCCTTCCCCTCCCCTGAGATTAACCCTTCAAATGCTCAGGCACATTTGGGACAGAGACTCAACTCCAGAAAATACTTAACTAACCCAGTGATGCCATCTCTGTCTTGAGCACGACTCCGCACCAAGCTGCGTCCTCCATGTTCCCCTCCTGACTCTCATCTCATCTCATCCCTGGGGTCGGTACTGTGCTCATCGCTGCTTTACAGCTGGAGAGACTGAGGACAGAGGTCGGGGACCCGAGCTTGGTGTGAGCCAGATGGAGGCAGCGCCAGGGTGGACAGCTGGCTCCACGACCCCTCCATGTGATTTTACTTTCTTTCTTTGGAGATCAGAATTCATGAGTAGCCGTCTGTCCGTTAAATGCAAAAAATACAAAAAATGATACTTGTTACCCAGTGTGGCCTAGTAATATTTACTGAGAACTGACTGTGCATCTGTTTGTCTTTACACACTTTGACTAAGTGCTCACAGCAACCCTGCAAGGCCAGAAGTATTACTATGTCCGCTTCACAGATGTGGAAACGGAGGTGCATGAAGGTTAAATTACTCTCATGGTCTCTCACCTCACTTCCCAGGGTCAGGAGACCCCAAGGCTGAGGAATACACATAGCCTCTCTCACCCGGGGGCGCCTGCCTAGAGAGGACTTGGAGGATCAGAGGCTTAGCAGCACCAGTCTGGAGGTAGAGATCCAGGGTCCAGCCCAGTCCCGTTCGGCCTCAGGCAAGTCATTCACCCTTCCAGGTTCTCAGTTTTCCAGGTTTGAGCAGAGGATCAGAGTGATGATTGAAGTAACACACCTTCTCAGGGTTCAGCACAGAGTGGGTACCTCAAAGTGGTCAGCAGGTTTGGGGACAAACTCTGGCTCCAGCTCCTCATCCTGCACCCAGACAGCTTGTGGTTGGAGCAAGGCCCTTTGGCTCTTGGTTTTCCCAGCTGAAAAGCAGGTATGATGAAGCTCTTTATAGGGTTTTTGGAAGTGCAGATCAAGAGCTAGGTGCCAAAGACACAGAGAAGACATGCTGAAAGCACACTGACGGCATGCCTGGCCCCGAAGTGTCCTCATGCCAGTGTGCATGAGGAGGGTGACCATGACAATCGTGACAGCTAACTTTCTTTCTGGCAGTACGAGGGATTGAACACAGGGCCTTTGCACTGGGCTACATCCCCAGTTCCATCCATTCATTCATTTAGAGACAGGGTCTCACTAAGTCACTAGGTTGCCCAGGCTGGGCTCAAACTTGTGATTGTCTTGCCTCAGCCTCCTGGAGTGCTGGGATTAGAGGCGGGTGTCCTCATGCCCAGCTAGACAGCTAATTCTTTAAAAAAAAATCATTTACCATGTGCTGGATTTTGTTCTCACTGTTCTAGGTTGTCCAGATAATCATCTCAACCTCCCTCCGAGGTGAATACGCTTCCTTTCCATTTTACAAAGGCAGCAACAGAATCAGAGAGGGTAAGTCACTGGCAACATGACACAGCTGGAAAGCGCTAAGCTCTTCTGCCCTGGCACCTAAGGCTCCAGAGCTGGATCTATCAGAGAAGGAAGCTGGGTTGGCCAAGAGCTGGCCAGATGCCCCTCCTGGTTTGGCCTTTTGTGTCCTGTCCCCCCTCCCCAGTGCATAAACAGCAAGGTTATCATTAACCAGGGACTGTGGGTGACCTTGGGGTGCCCCGCCACCAGGGGCAGAGGCCAAGAGGGCTCAGACCACAGGGATATGGGAGCCTGTTGAAGCTGCCTGGGTTCTCTGAGACCAGGCACCTGTGTGTGTGTGATGTGTTACACCCATGCATGGGTGTGAACCTATGTAAGTGATCTAGACTCTCTTCTTTAGTATCTGGGCAGGCTTCTGACAGCTGAAGCATGCGACGTTTCTATCTGTTACCAGTAGGCGGACCTCTGAAGAATAAGCTCCACTTGGCTAAACCTCTGTATTCCTGTCTCTAAAATGGAGCTGATAAGACGATGTCAAGTTCAGAAACCTCTGAGACTGGCCAGGAGTACATGCATGGCCTTAACTATCTCTCCATGTTATACGCCAGGAAACCGAAGGACAAGAAGTCACAACAGCTGCCCAAGATCACACAAGCAGGAGTGCAAAGCCCAATCCTGAGCTGCTGTGGGCCAGGCTTGCTCAAGAAATGTTTTCCTCACGGGGCCACAGAAGTCCCAGGAAAGGAGAGTTCAAGGCTAAACATGCCTTTACAGCTCTGGAGTGCGTGAGCCATGTGTTAGGCGCTTGTGCCTGTGACTGTGCGGTCAGCTGTGTGATGTCTGCCTAGGTGCGGGGCATGAGCACAGTGTGTGTGTCTGGGGCTATGCAACAGAGTGGCTGGTTTTATGGCAGTCTCCTTGGTGCTGTATCTGCTCTGTGCAGCCATGGAAAGGAGGTCTGTGTGTACGCAAGGTCTTTGGCCTTCACATCTCTGCTGGCTGTGTCAGTGTCTTTGAGTTCATGTGTTCTGTGTGGAATCCTGCACTTCTGTAGGGCCATTTGTGAGCATGTCTTCATGCTCACAAAGATACAGACATGTATCTTTGTCTGTTTGTAAGAGTGGATAGGTGTGTGGCTATCGACGTCTCTGTCTAGACCCAGTCAGCATGACTGTGTGCATGTGCACAGATCTGTTTGTCTTGGTCTTTTGCATTTAAGACATGTTGGTTGCATATCTGTGTCTTTGGGTATCTCTATGGCTGTGTGTGTGTGTGTGTGTGTGTGTGTGTGTGTGTGAGTGGTGTCCATCCCTGGTGGAATCCTAGTTAGCAGTAGATGGCACACACAGACACATACACACTAACTCCCTGCCCTCATCCCACAAACAGCCTGACAGTACTGTCAGGGGTTTCACAGAACGTGGAGGTCAGAGGTCAGTGGGCTCCTAAACACTTGCGCAGCCTGATCTGAGGCCCCAGCTGGGCCTAATTCCCAGGGAACAGTACAGAAGCCACTTCTCTGCCCAGCTCAGCACTCTTATGCCAAGGTGAGTGTGTGTGTGTGTGTGTGTGTGTGTGTGTGTGTGTCCATAGGGCTGTCCTGCTGTTCCTCAGTCTGAGCTGAGAGAGTTAACATAGCGGGCCAGGGCGGTCTGGGCTGGGGGCCGGCCTCTGGCCCCCCTCCAGCCTGGGCTCCAGTTACAGCTGCTGGCTGGGGAGGGCAGAGGTGGGGTGGGGCCAGGAGGGGAGCCTGCTGGGGTGGCGCATCCAGCACTGGGCCAGGGGGTCCAAAGCACTCGGCCCCCAGGGGCACAGCTGGACATCTAGGGGCCTTCTATCAGCAGGGGACAACCTCACTGGGGTGAGCGTCCCCACCTCTTCCCTCCAATCCCCTTCCCTCCCCTGGCTAGGCAGCCTATTTTGGGAGCAGGAGTGGCCAGCCTGTGGCTTCCCAGGCAGGCCTGGCCCAAGAAGGAGAATGTGACATTGGGGTTCTGCGGGCGTGGGAGTGAGGGTGCGGTTCCTCCCTCCGCTGCTGTGTGAGTCCCCTGGCTGGGCGTGGGGTTCAGATACATTTAGGTCTGTTTGTATCACTGTTTGGGGGAACAGGCGGCCCAGACCAGATTTATGTGTGTCTGACTGTGTGTACACCCCACCTTCTTCCAACTAGCGGTTCTGGAAAAGGGTGTTGTCTGACTCCATTCCAGCCCCATCACTGTGTGTGTGTGTAATACCCATATTTGCAAGTGTGTCCCTGTCCATGGCATCTGTCTTTTCTCTCCTAGGCCCACAAAGATGTCACGGGGAGGCGGGCAGAGGGAGTGTTTTCCCTTTTCTCATGGCTCCCAGAAGAGCAGGCTGGGTGGCCTTGCCCTGAGGGGCAGCCCATGGCCATGTGGCAGCTGGGCCTCCCCCAGCGGGGTTGTGCTTGACCCCCGAGTGGGGGAAGGAAAGCCGTTGCCATGGTAGCCTGAGTGAGGCAAATTCCTCTAGAGTGAAGTGGGAGATATTTATACCCAGGGTCAAGCGGACAGCAGGCGGGCACTGAGGGCAGGAAAGCAGCAATTGTCCGGGATACTGTGGGGCCACCAAGTGGAGGCGCGAGAGGAACTGGGGTGTGCCCAGCTGCATCTGTCTCTCCACCTGCCTCCCCTGCTGGGGTGGGTTTGGGGATTCCGGGCCCTGCTGTGGGGGAGGAGGCCTGTGGAGAGGTCTGTGGACTGCCTCATCCCTAACCTCACTGTGCTGTGTTGCATGTGAGCCCTGTTATGTGAGTTGCTTTGCTGAAATGGTCCCAATCTGAAATGGTCCCAACAGGCACCCTCTGCTGAGGAGCAGAGGGTGCCTGTTTCTCAGGCAACTAAGCTGGGTAACCAACACTTTCATGACTAAGTCCCTAGACTGTTTTCCACTTAACCCCTTGGATTTGGGGTGGTGGTGAGGGTACACATATTCTGTCCCTTTGCTGTCTCTCAGGACAATGGCATCCTTCAACGATGTCTTGGTTGTCTTCCTGGTTCTCTTCACCACGGCCAACGCAGGTGAGTAAAGGGAGGCTGGAGGGGGCGCAGGGCGCACAATTGGAGAACCAGCTGGAAGACCCTGCCATAAATGAACTCAGTCGGAACACCAGGAAATTAGGGCTGTCCGCACTGGGTTCAGTCCCAGGCTGGCATTTAGGGGAGGGGAGGGAGTGCTCTGGGTCAGACGAAGGAGGGTGACCTGGAAGCTGGCTCCTGGATTGAATGATAGAATCACAGACAAGCTGTAAGACATCAGGGCACTGGGGCAGTGAGATGCCCACCCCACCCAGGTCAGTACAGAGGGCACAGCTAGGACCCAGAGAGGGTGGGCAGCCTGCCTAGGGCCCCAGACCTCCAAATTCTCGGTCTGGGAAGGTAGAGCCCTCACATGGTCTTGCCATGCCCCTTCCAACCCGAGAGCCCGAGAAGCATTAAGCCCTGCTTTCTCTCTCTTTCCAGAAGCACCCCAGGAGCACGACCCATTCACCTATGGTAAGAGGGAGGTGGGGCGAGGGCCCCGGTTTGCCCCCCCTTCTCTTGGTTTATATTTTCAGTCCTTCTCTCTCTTGCTCTGGCTGTCCTCTCTCCCTGTCTGTGTGTTTCTGTTTGAGCCCCCTCTGCCTTTCTCCGTTTGACGGAGTCTCTCAGTAACTCCTAGCCCATGCTCAGGGGCCTCCTGCCCTTTCTTTCCTCCCTGCCCCTCCTCCACTCCGTCCTCCTTCGTCCTCCACCCACTGCACCCCAACCCTAAGCCAGCTCTGGTCTCTCCCTTCCACCTCTGCCTTGCTCCCTCCTCCTCTCCTCCTACCTCTACCTACCCCTACTGCACGCCTTCCTCCTGTCCTCCCTGGCCCGCCCACTCCTCCCCAGTCGGCTGCTGGCCTCCTCTCCTTGCCCTCACCCTCCTCACTGCTGCCGGCAGACTACAAATCCCTGCGGATCGGAGGCCTCACCATAGCCGGGATCCTCTTCATTTTGGGAATCCTCATTATCCTCAGTGAGTGGCTGTGCCGCGTCCCGCCCCCTGACCATCCAGGCCTCGCCCCACCCCACCCACGCCTTGCAGGTCACGCCCAACCCGCCTAGATCTTTCCTGATCACGCCCCCGCCCCGCCCCCTGACCATTCAGGTCACGCCCATCTCGCCTTGGTCTCTCCCCCATCCCGCCCACATCTTGCAGGCTACGCCCAAACCACCCTGGTCTTCCTGACCACGCCCCCTCCCCAACTCCTCCCTCCCGGCTCCACCCCTCCCCCCGGCCGCGGGTGCACTGCAGCAGGAGGGAAGCAGGGCGCCGCCTAGAGGGACTCAGTCTCTGCTCCCCTTCCTCACCCCCACAGGCAAGAGGTGCCGGTGCAAGTTCAACCAGCAGCAGAGGTAAGAGGCCCCTCCCGTTCCTCGCCCGCCTACTCCCTGCTCTAGAGGAGCACAAGGGGAGAGGCGGAAAGCCCTCCCAACCTGTTTCTGTGAGCACACAATAAGCACCTACTGTGTGCTAGGCCCCAGGTCAGGTCCTGGGATCGAGCGATGAAATCACCTCCCGCCTTGCCTGGCTGAGGTTCCAGCCCAGTGGGGGCGGTGGCCGTGGGTCCCGACAGCCACACAGATGTAAAATCACAAAGTGCGACAGCACAGAAAGTGCAGGGAAAGAGCCAGCCGCGGTGAAATGAGATCACCTCACACGTGGCCCAGTTTAGCCCACAGTCGTCTTCCTAGTGCTTCTTTGATTCATCTTTAAATAAAAATTTAAAACTCAAACAAGGTGTCAATACCTTCGCCTGCTAAAACGATGATAAACATCGTTGCAACAGCTAATATGCCCTGGCTGTGACTGTGCTGTGTCTGTTTTCTTTACCCCTCACACTGTCTCTAAGAGGTAAGTCGTCAACCCCACTCTACAGATGGGGAAACCGAGGCACTGGGAGGTAAATTCACTTAAGATCACTCAAGATCACTGTCACTGGGAGGTGAGCCTTGGTGTTTCAACCCAGGCCGTCTCCTGGCAGTCAACCGAGGCCCCCTGACCCTCTCCACGGTCCCTTCCCCGGCGTCCTCAGAGGTCCTCACCACCCTCTGCTTGGACACTCCTCATATTGGGCGCCCCCAGCCTGTTCCTCGCCGGATCTGGGCCTCGGACACGGCGTGGGAAAAGAGGTCCGCAATGAGGCAGTGCGGCTTCCTGGACGCGGCTGCTTCTCCCTTCCCATCCCGAATTTCCTCTGCCTTTCCCTTCCCAGAACCGGGGAACCTGATGAAGAAGAGGGAACTTTCCGCAGCTCCATCCGCCGTGAGTCTGGGGAGACTGCGGGTGTTTGGGGGTGAGGGCGGGTTCTTCGAATCTCCTTCCTGGCTTTCCCTGGGGGCATTGAGGAAGGGGATCTATCGGAAACCACACGCCCATCGTGACACCCGAACTCTCTGTGTCCCCTGCAGGTCTATCCACCCGCAGGCGGTAGAGACACCTGGCGCCTGAAACTCTGCCAGGTCCTGCAGCTCAGACCAGGCAGAGAAGGGAAAGAGGGAGGTTGAAGAGGGGCAAAGTGCCAGGTGGGAGGCTTGGGGGAGGACTAGGGCTTGAGGTCCACGTCGCCTCTCACCCTTCTCACCCCACAGGATTCCCCTGGCACCTGACGCCTTCCGCCCACCACCTGCGCGCATCCAGCCACTGCGCCTGCCCCCCTCCCAGCCTTGTCCCACGGATTCCGCGTGCCGCCCAGACTTCCAATAAAACGTGCTTTTCTTTCCTGACAGCGCTTCCTTGATCTCTTGAGTCCCTGTGCGCTAAAGCCTGGGAGCCCCCACGGCCCCGGCAGGGGGCGCCCCCACCCTTGGGAAAGGGGCGGGGAGGCTGGCAGTGGGCGGGGGCGGGGGCGGGGGTGGCCTGGATGAGGGCGGGCTTCCCGGGCCCCCATTGGCTACAAGCACCCCCAACACCAGGGCTCCCCCAGTCCCCCCCCCACATCAGTCTGTCCTGCTTCCAGCTGCTGCAGCCGCACGTTTGCTGCCTCAGCGTCCAGTAGCCCCTGCTCCTGCTCAGCATGGCGACCCCAACTCAGACACCTACAGTTGGTGAGCGTGTTACCTGGGGAGTGGGGGCTAGAGCGAGTGGGGGTGGAGGTGGGGTGGGGTTGGGGTGGGTTCCAGGATCTAAGAGCTGAAGAAAGAGGGTATGGAGAGATTCTAGTCCTGAAAAGGGAGGGGAGTGAGGGGGGAGTGTCTGTTCCTTCCCCCAGCGAAGCTCTCACTTGTGCAACCCTAGAGGCCCCTTGAGGGCTCTGGGACACCCGCTCCCTGGCGATTGTAGTCCCGGTGCGGGATCTACAATTAGAGTGTGACAGTCCCAGGAGAAAGGATGCTCGGACAGGTTGCTATGGAAACTGGGCGGCTGGTCCAGCCTAGTGGTGGTAGCGGTAGGGAAGAGATGGGCTTTGAGGGTGGGAGCCGATGGGTATGCAGCCAGAGGTAAGATTTCAGGACCATGGGTTGGGCAAGGGGAGGGGCGCCCACATCCCCCTTAGCCCAGCACTGATGCCTATGGGTGCGCTTACTGAAATCCTGGACAGGCAGGCTCAGAGGGAGAGAGGGACAGCCAAAGAAGAGACAAAATGGGGGTGGGGCTTGACTAAGAGAATCTGAGAGAGACCAAGACATTCAGGAGCGACACAAAGACCCAGAAGGATAGATAGGAGGCTCCCAGAGTGTAGTTAGAGTGGCAGAAAGATGCAGAGAAAGAGAGTCGGAGATAGAGGGGTTGGGACAACTATGGAGAGGGAAGGAGAGAGAAAAAAGCTGAGAAAGGGGGCCGCATGGGGTGGGGCTGGAACCACTGCAGTGAACCTCCGCGGGTGAGGAGAGCACGGTGGGATCCTCTTTCCCACCCGCAGCCAGGGGTAGTTGCCAGTGCCAGAGGTGCACTTGGGTGTGCACACCGGTGTCCCTCCCACCTCGTCCCGCAGCAGACCCCTTGCATTTGACACCCACTAACCCAGATATGCACGCACTTACACACTCACTCTCACTGCTGCGCCCAGCAGTCCCTCTGGTGAGCTTCCTTCTGCTGAGGAGCGGGGGACAGAAGGCTTCAGTAGGGGAGGGGGCAGGACAGGGGTTTCCAGCACTGAGGGCAGGGCCGGGGATGCTGAGGAGCCCCTGACAGTGAAGGGAACCCCAGTTCCACTCTGATTGCTTCTTCCTTCCCCCCTTTCCCAGCCGCCGGGGGCTGCTGCACTGAACCGAATCTGCAGAATGCGAAGCAGGGCGGGGTGGGGGGGCTGCAGAGGCTGGAAAGCACCCTAGGGAGAGGGGGCAGGGCTGAGCCGGCAGGTCTGGCGGGAGGCCAGGGCTTCTTTTCGCAGAGGTGGCGGTTAGCAGGATCGATGGCAGCAGACGGGGCCAAGGCGGGAGGACAGACACTTCAGCACCCCGCTTCTCCCAGTCACAGTGTGAGAGGGGACCGCAGGGCTTGGGAAATCCCAGGGAGGGAAAAGCATATTGTGCATTGCAAGGTGCTTAGGGAAATGAATCAGTGAATTGCTGGGGGGGGGGGGAAGGCAGGAAGGGAGGCTCTTTTCACCTGCCAGGGAACAGGAGGCAGAATTAGGGGCAAACAGAGAGGGAATCACGAGTGCAGCTGGGCCTGGGCCCCTGTTCCTGAGAGGGACCCTTATCTTGGCCAGAAGCCAGCCTGCCGGGGCCCCAAGAGGAGGTACAAAAGGAGGAGAGTCAAGATGGGACCCAACTCTCAAGCCTCACACAGGACCCCGCCCAGCCTGCAGCGATGGGACCCATCATCTCACAAGATGCCCTAGTTGCCATAGCAGCCACCTCCTTCTTGATCTCTCCTTGGCAACTGGCCAGAAGTAGTGCATATTCCTTTTTCTGCCTCCTGATTCCATCCTTAGCTCAGCCACAACCTGAGGGTTCCCATTGCTGGGCCAATGAGGATGAGCAAAGACCCTTCGGCAGGGAGCACCTGCACTCGGGAATGAGCCCAAGAGGATTCTGGGAGTGGCACTCACACAGTGGGTTTCTGAGGACTTTGGAGGAGGGTATGTGGAAAACCGGGAGACTAACGTGTGATAATCCAACCTTTCCACCTTTGGTGCAGCCTAGGGTGGCTTCACATTCATTCGTTCGTTCATTCATTCGCTTACTCATTCATTCCAAGAAAATTCTTTGAGAGCCTTTTGTAAATGCCAGGATCAACGGCAGAGATGAGTCAAACAAATTTACTCAACATCTAGTGGGAAAGCTAAGATAGCGCTCAGGCGACTTTAAGACACTGTGTCCCTGGTTGGATGCTTTTGAGTACCATCTTCAAAATTTCGTCCATCTTTAAATATTAAATTTTCCTTGCATTGCTACTCATTTAATGTTTTTTCTTCAAAGGATTAACTTTTTATTTCTTAGGTACTGGGGATTGATTAAACTCTAGGCCTTTGCACTGAGCTACATTCCCAGTCTTTTATTTTGGGACAGGGTCTTTCTTAGTCAGTAATTTGCCCCGGCTGGGCTCAAACTCACAGTCATCCTGCCTCATTCTTTTAGGATTAACTTCTTAAAATACTTAATTAGCTTCATTCTATATTGTCACCACAGGTGCAAAATGAAGATTTGGGGGGGGCGCTTAACTGAAGGCAAGCATAAAAATGAATCTTAAACAAGTGACTTGGCTTTTCTGGGTACAGCATCCCATTTTATGAAATGCAGAAGGCAGTACCTCTGCCAGAGTTGCTGTCAGGATTAAATCTGCTAACATTGTGAAGAGCTTAGAAGCAGCCTGACACAGAGTCAGTGCTACCCACAGCTGCCTAAATAAGTAAGAAAACCTCATACTGTCACAAAATTCTACATAGATTTTTGTTTCCTGCGGAAGACTCTGAGCACAAGGCTTGTTTTCTCTTGGGTCACGGAGGGGGGAGACTAACAGTGCTGGCAGCTATCAAAGACACATCTGCATCAACCTGAGCCTTGAAGACAAACTGACACACTGCATAAATCAGTGCTACTCGTGATCTTGCCTCAGAGACCCCTGTATGAGTCTGTTCAGGCTACAGCTCACTTTGGTAACAAATAGAACCGAAAGTCTCAGTGGGTTAGGACTACTATGGATATTTCTCACTGATGCTCTGTGTCCATCAGAAGCCTTTCTACTCGCCAGAGAAAACTAGAGCAGCCACCACCTTGAATGTTCAGGCCACCAGGCCAGAGACAAAAGAGAGCCCTTGCATGGGTATTTGGGTGCTCCAGCCTTTAAGTGACAGTGATACTTCTATGTACAGTCCATTGGCCAGAATTAGTTACATGGCCCCGTGCAAACTTAAGGGAGCTACCCTCCTCTGAGGAGCCCGGAAGGGGAGAGAAGAATACTATGCCATCACCCCATCACCCTGGCGCCCTCCCCTGTTTCCTCAAGCTCTGCAGAATTCAGCTCTAGATAAGGCAGAACCTAATGAGAACTGCGGAGGAAGTAGAGGAACATCGGGCTGCACTTCTGGAATGGTTAGACGCTCTGAGCACTATTGAGTGGGTATGGGCTTTGTGGTAGAGAGGTGAGAGATGAGAAAGAAGGGGTCCACAGGCACACACACACTGTGTGTGTGTGC